>JAQLOL010000003.1:28611678-28634398 GCA_029783665.1 Naso thynnoides
GTGTGTGTGTGTGTGTGTGTGTGTGTGTGTGTGTGTGTGTGTGTGTGTGTGTGTGTGTGTGTGTGTGTGTGTAGGTGCAACGCTGTCCAGGGTCCTGAAACCAGGCAGAGATTGACCAATAGACAGGCAGACAGATCATGTCACTTAGCTCAGTGTCTTGTGGCATGTTTCCATATACATGTGCTGGCTACAAAAATACAAAAATCTCTGGGCTAACTGTTTACAGTGGGCGTTCACAGCCAGCAGTTAAAACCAGTTATAGAACAACAACAAATAAATACATCAACAAATACCAACACAAACTGTGGGGACAAGGTTGTATTCACAAGGCTGATAACTGCAGGAATAAATGACCTTTTTAACCTGTTCGTTCAGCTTTCGCAGCAGTTTATATCCGCGCCCAGATGGTAGCAGCATTGAAAAGGATCATTTACACCAGCCACAATCATTCACTAAGGCACCATGTTCAGACTTGTCACTGCTGGGGAGGGACACAATAACAGAATCAACTGTGAATTTAATAATGTGGCGTCCCTCATGACGGCTTTGGCATTCATTTGTTTATAAGACAAATAAAAGAGGGGAGAGGAGAAGAAAAGGACATCTAATAAAACACCATGCACTCTTACCCATTGAGACCTCACTGTTAAAAAGTTCATCGACCAGCAAATCAGGCCAGCATCAATGCTGTGAATGCTCTTTAACCTGTCTTTTAAAACCTGGGACTGGATTCAGTTAAAAGCAGAGGGGAAGTCAATAAAAGGTAGACGGACAAGAGACTTGGCCTCCATGTTGAAAAGCGTCCCTATCGCATCATCCACGCCTCTGCCCGACCTGTAAACACACTGGAGAAGGTCCAACTTATCCTGTACAGTGTCCAAACGTGCATCCTTCACTAACTTTTCAAAGTTTTCCTGACAAGAGACGTGAGTGCCATTGGTCTGAAGTCACTGAGTGTCTTTGGGGTTTGAGTCCTCCCAAAGACAAGGGACCTTGAGCATCTGAAAGGACAACTGGAAGATGATGTCTGTCAGCTGCACGGCACAGTTTTTCAGAACCCTAACCCTGATACCATCCAGGCCAGGACTTTTCCTCTCAAGAACATGAACTTATCAATGGACACAGTATTATGTACAGGGTTAAGATTAACATTTTTTAAAAACAGACACCTCCTCACTAAAATCATGAACATTAAAACTATTATTTAAGACATTCAGCTCGTTAGAAGGGTCCAGGTCCGTTTTCCCATTCAGGGAGATTGTACATTTTTTGGACTTGATCCCCATCGTGTTTTTCAGCCCCTCCCATGCATGGTGTGAGCTTCCAGTACATTTGGCAAACATGGCTCAAGTTTTACAAACCTACCCAATAACGAATCATATTGGGCTTTTAATGCTGCCCACATTTAGATACACCGCTGGTTTTCACCTGCCTTTGTGAAAACGGGCGTTCTTGATTCTTTGGAGTCACACGTGCGCACGAACATGCATGCGCAAGTGCAGTCTCAGGATACACACACAGACATATGCACGCATGCACACCTGACTGTGAGCGGCATCTGTGTACGCATGTGCGAGTGCATGGCTGAGTTGTATTAATCACACACATGATGCAAGCATGTGCACCAACACACGTGGTTCTTGTAGCAAATCATCACACGTGCGCGTGCACGTGCATTGTGTCCTCCGTGTTTCAATGAATCTCATACACACACACACACACACACACACACACACACAGAGTTACCTGGTACATGGCCTCATCACAGGCGTTCTGCAGGCCGAGGTTGATCATTGTGTTCTGCAGCGTTCGGCCCATGTAGAACTCCAGAGACAGATAATAAACCCTCTGAGGACAAACAACAACAACACACTGTCACTGTTTGCTTGTTTGTTTTTTGTTTGTGTGCCAGTATTTATTCAAATGGAGAGAAACATCAAAACCTGTACTGCATTACTTTTACTGCATGAAACTCAGTATGCTGCAATACTTGTACTGCATAAAGCAGAGTACTGCTTTACTTTTACTGCATAAAGCTCAGCGTGCTGCAATACTTGTACTGCTGTACTGCTCAGAGTACTGCAGCACTTAAACAACACTTTGTCCTTAGCTGATCTAACTTGCCTTGAGTTCAAACATTTGTATTTTGTGTTTTTTTTCTTGGCAGATCTTCCTGATTATACGTGTCGTCTGTCTGGTTCTCAGAGAGTACTCAGTGAATATTCGTCACACAGTAGCCTACACACACATAGTACTCAGAGGGAGGGGCACACTGGAGTTCTTACGAAACTTTTTGCTGCAGTGATTCCATCAGTTTTGTGTCTGCAGATGAAGGTGCAGAGCAGGAAGTTGTTTTGTCGCGTCAGGACACAAACAAAGTGAACATTCAGTCAAAATCACTGAAATGTCTTATTTACAACACAGACATGAACTCAGCTGCTTTAACACTGATGTGTGTGTTTTATTCTGTCTTCACTCTCAGCTGCTTTATTATATAATTTGGGTTCTGACGATTAGTGTTACAAATATTCTTAAAATTGATGTTTATGGCTCCTGTCTGGCTCTACAAGGAGGCAAATAGTCAGAGTTATGCAGCCAAACGTGTGGCTCTTTTCATCCATGTTTAATTCTGACGATAATCAAGGATATATTGAAGCCGATATTTGAACAGTGTGGTCCACTTTCTCCAAACATAAGAGCAAACAGGAGAAGAAGGGAATGAAAATTATGTATTTAAATTGTCAGGTGGAAGCAGATTTGTTCCTCTGTGTTCGGATCAGAGAACAAGGCCAACTGAGGCCAAACCCCATTTAAAAATATAAGGATTTATTGTTGCCGCACTGCTCAGTTAATTCACGGAAAGAAGAAAACGAAAAATTAAGACCTGTTTAAGATTCACTTGATCCTCTTTTAATTTCGGCACGTGAGCTCTACAGAAAACATGTCTCCTCTTTAAACTAAATCGTGATTTTTGATCACCTGTCCGCGTTGACTTATCTGACATTTTTGCAGAAGCAAAGTTTTGAAGCATCTTTCTTTCTTCACCGAATTACTGAAATAAGCGACCTTTGGAGGCAAAACGTTTGTCAGATCTTTGCACGGGGCCGAATCATCCGAACAGGAGACGTGTCACGTTTTTCACCGCTTTACGTTTCCAACATTATGATGGAATTTGAAACCGACGCTTTTTTTAGTGGCGTTCAGTTCATTTCCTGCTCCTGCTGCTCCTACCTTGGGGTCCTTCTCGTAGTAGTACTGCTGGGTGCGGATCCAGCGGCCCACCAGGTGGTCTCGGACAGTGTGAGCCAGGGCGAAGTAGTAGTCCCGGGGCGTCGCTACGTTCCGGTCCTTAACCAGCGTGAAGTGAAGGTGTCGGTTAAAGTTCTTCTTGACCTCCACCACATCTCCGACCCCGGCGATGCCCCGGACACTGATCTGCTTCCGCCTCTCCTGGTCGGTCAGCGGCGCCGCCATGTTTCTGCAAAAACAACCGGGAAAAGAAGAACCGAGAGTGGGCCGACCGATGAGGACGATCCCGCAGAGAGAGACAACACCTGGCAGGTAGAGCAGGAAGACAACGCGCTGCCCCGCCCACTGTGAAAACTTTGACAGCTGAGAAGTTTCAGAGGAGGCGGTGCCTTGTGGGCGGGGTTTCTTTGGAATGTCGAACACAGTGTTTGAAGCAGCGGAAGACGTCTCACTCTGAAGCTGCTTCTAGGCGCAGAGTTAATTAAAACCTTAAAAAGCTGACTAACAATGACTAGTGATTTCATTAAATTGGCACAGCGTGATTCAAGATTAAAGATTGTGGCAAATGAGACTTTTTTGAGACCTAGAACTGTAGTACAGAAAAAAACAGACTACTGAAATTTGAACAAGTAGAGTTGAACAATTGATTAGAATTAAATCAAAATAATGTACATAAGCAGGATAATTACAGGAAAACAGTAAATAAAGACCAACAATAATGCAAAAACAAAGCCCTGAAATTACATTTCCCATATTGAAAACAGTCAGGTCACGGTTATCAATGTTTTGAAGTGTGACACATCTTTAGTACAAACGATCTTTGACTGTCTGCGTCCTTACGTCAGGCGCGCAACGTCAGCCAGTTCGGCTCCTATTTCCGGGTTTAGAATAAGGCGTCTTTGACTTAAAAAAAAGTCGTGTCTTGCGGTTTTTCGTGAGGTTGGAATTGACAGCAGGTGAGACGGCGCGCCTCAAGCTACTTCCGGAAACTTTTATTTGTTGTTTTATGTGCTCTCTGTGCGTTAAAAACTGCGGTTGACTTCCATTTCTCAAAGTTGTGTAAAAGTTTAAACTGTGTATCTCCGTAGTGTCCGTCTGTCTGAGCCGGCCTGATCCTGCAACACGCGAAGCCGAGCCACCGTCAGCAGGTCCAGACCAGCAGGTAAAACCTCCGAACCGGTCTGATTGTGGTCCAGTAGAGTCTAGCATAGCCTGCATCCTGGTCTCACTGGTTTTCCTGGTTTTAACCCCCAGCAGTTTGTTTCATTGTGTTGATTTCAATCAAATGATTCGGAAAAAAGGGTCATTCAGTGTTAAGCAACTCACAAATCAGCTCTTCCAGTTGGTCTGAATGTGACTGAGTTTAAAAGAAGTGAAGCAGGACAGTTTCAGTAACCTCGTTTATTTTTTCTGATACTAGTCGTTCAGTTCAACTTACTTGCTCTTCATATTTATATGCTTGTCTTTTTCCATTGATTACTGCTCATGTTTTCTGAGATAAGGTCCCATGGACCGGAAGTAGAAGGGCGGGACTTACTTAGGGACTCTGCGTCCCCACAAGGTGGACCAACCCTCAGTTTGAGAACCACAGTGTTAAAGTAACTCTTTCTTTTTTTCTTTTTTTTTTTTTGTTTGATGTAAGGGAAAAAAAAAATCCAACCTGACTTTGAGCAGGAAAAAGAGCAAAAGGGGAACATTTAAAAAGTCTGAAAGAAGGTAATTTAAATTGTCAAATGATCTAAAACTCAGGACGATCACTGTGACTTGAATTTTGTGGTTCGTTTGCTCTGGCAGGATGTCGACGACGACTCAGAAGCACCGTGCCTTTGTCGGTGAGCCGATGGGAGACAAACCAGTGACAGCTCTGTCGGGGGTCGGAGAGATTCTGGGGAGTAAACTGGCGCAGCAGGGCTTCGACAAGGTGGAAAATACACACCAGCACTTCCAGCCGCTTCTCTTCTCTGAAGTCTTCTGCAGCGCCTCCTGCAGGCTGTTATTTTTAACTTGTGTATTTTTCACATAATTCTAGTTTTCTGTGTATTTTTCAGGTTTTGTTGTGTTGCTCTTGGTTTTTCACAGGAATTTTTGTGCATTTTCAGGCATACGTGGTTCTGGGTCAGTTCTTGCTGCTGAAGAAAGACACTGAGATGTTCACCGAGTGGCTGAAAGATGCCACTGGAGCAAACTCGCGTCAGGCCGGATCCTGCGCTCAGTGTTTAAAGGAATGGTGTGACGCCTTCCTCTGAGGCCCCGCCTCTTCCGGTTCCTCCCTTGCTCGCTCATTTCCTGCCTATGAAGCTATTTTCAGTGCGGAAAAGTTCCTGTTGGGTTTTAAGTGCCACTTCTGCTGCTGTCAAAAAACGTCCTCAAGTGAATTTTCGGGCGTCCCTCCTGTTGGATGGCTGTGATGTCACAGCAACGTAACAGGTGTTTGCTTACCTGTTTTTAGCACCTGTTTCTTTGGAAAACGTTTACATGAATAAAGCTTTGTGTCTGAACAGCTGCCTGTTTGTCAGCCTCAGGGCTTCCAGCTCTAAGGTCCTTTTTTAGCTTGTAATTAAATGATTATTTCCTTTGTGACAATTGTGCTGGCGGAGCTGCGTATTTCATCACTACAGCAGTCAAACACTAGAAGATGCAGCAAAATTCTTTCCCTTTCTTTCGATCATGCTGGGACCTCTTCAGGGTCTCGCCCCCTGGTTGGGAACCATTAAGCTAAGCATTATGAGCTGCTACCCCAGAGCCATGTGGATATAACCCTGAAATCTGAAGTGTTCGATGTGTACCGGAAAATTTGAAGTAACAGAAACCAGAAGAACTGGCAGGAAGTGACATCATGACTTCAAGTTTCTCTTTACTGTCAGTGAAAATTTTCTTTTTTGATGAACTAAGATTTTTATTGTGCTAATTTCTTAACTAAATAAGCTAAGCTTGTGCTAAAGCTAACTAGCTTAGCAGATCTAACTTTTAAAAGGATTAAGTTAGAAATTAATGCATTGCTTTCACTGTAAAAAAAGACTAATTCCAAGCAAAAACATTTTCCCTGTAACCTGAGACTGACCGTTAATAATCAAAACTAAAAGTATTTCTGTCGAGCAGACTTACTTGGTTGGTTTTGCCCTCCCACTGCAGTATTTGCATTTCTTGAGTACTGAAAATGTTCAATGTCTAAAAAATCAAGATGAGAAGAAATAAAGTTACTAAATCTTCCTGTTTTACAGTTTGATTTCCAGTCTAAAAACATGAGCCTCACACTTCTGTACTTCATAGTGAGGATCTTTAGAGACTCAATGACTCTACTGCAGAGTCTTGATTCAGCTGCAGAGTTTAGAAACACATTCATGTCTGTTTATTGCAGATTTTGTACCGAACACACACACACGTAACAACAAGCAGAGTACAAACAGGAGCTTTCGTCAGAGTAGAAAACAATCAGACTCGCTGTCGATACAAACAGGATACATGTTAAGTTTAACATCATGAGGTCAGAGACATGAATCCAGTGTCTTTGCTTACTGGTTTAACTAGTCAGACTGGACAGACTTCAACCCACCACCTCTAATGATCAAATGGAAAGAAACCGATATAATTTACGTCAGTGAAATGAGATCTTTGTTGTAAAGGGTTGACATTTCTGCCTGAAACTTAAAGTGAGTATCAAACTGTAGATTTGATGCTCAAAATGTTTTCATTACGAACTTTGGAAACTGTGACCTGTAAATGTTAAAATGTCTGCTGGGATGAGCCTTCAGTCCTCTGAGAAGAAGCCTGACCCAAGAGCATCTATTCTCTCTCTTATTCTCACTGGGCTTTCAATGTGAAAACTAGATTTTAACAACTACATCTGTAAAGAACTGTCCATTTTTTGGCACAAAAATCAGTTTTAAACATTCATAATAAGTAGAAACTTTAAAAGATTCAAAATACGAGGATGTTTTCAAACCCACAACCTTCAGAAAAAGACAGAGGAAATAAATATGAGAGCTTAAAGACTGAACAAAGTGTAAACGGTGTCGTCTGAACTTGACTGTTTCGGAGTGTTTCAAAGACGTCACTTCATTCAGAAAAACACTAATCTTTGAATTTGTGTCACAAACTTGATCTTCAAAGCTCAATATTAACCAAAGAGTAACAATCCACTGGTTAAGGAAGCTGGAGGAACCAGTGGAGCATCTGATTGGACGGTCAGACATGATGTACGGATGTGAATCCTGACACCTGCTGGTGAAGAGCAGGTACTACTGCATCTGTTTTGGCAGGTCTTTGGCATCAGGTGAAGTGTCAACATAAAAGCATCTTCATTCCTGAGCATCTGGCTCAGGCCTTGGCAGAGTGACATCATCTAAAACCAGCCAATATGAGGCTTGAATCAGAGGCTGCTTTTTACCAGCAGGTGTCAGGCTCCATAGTGTTGGAGGTCGAGGTTTGGATGCTGTATGAGGTTATGATGAGTCAGGGGATCTTCACGAGGTCCATGTTCTCCCCAGAACATTCAAGATGTTTATGTTGTGAAGATTTTCACAATAAAAGTCTCAGTGTCTCTTCACAGACTCAATGTAATGAAAAGTGGCTCCCAGAGCCCAACTGGTTTCCACCTCATTGATGGTCCTCGCCAGCTGCAACACAAAGAGGAAAGGTCCAATCCAGATTAATCACACTGTGGTCTGCATGTTCCAGTCTCTGGTTTAGACTCTGGTGTTCCTCACCTTGAACTGTTTGTGTGGGGGGAATCCAAGCTCTTGCAGCAGGACTGAGATGTAGACCAGGTCAAGACAGAGGAACGGACTCTGCTCATCACTGACAGACAGCCCGCAAACTGCAACAACACAACAGAGTACACATTAGGGGCTCTGTTTTATAAATTTGGGCGCAGCACAGGTGCAGCGAGAGCAAGTTGGTGTGGTAATTTTGTTTGATAATTTGGTGAACAGCGACACAGGGGCACCTGTGGCACAGTGGTAAAGTGGGAGGAGTAGACAATTAGCCGGTGTGTCACACCTGATTTCAAACATGGCCAATCGGGTTACCTCCTCTCGTTCCTTTAAGACTGCTGTGAAGCTGCAGTGTGTTGTCAATTTTGGCTGAAGAAGGAGCAGACAGGTGCCATCCGAACTTTATGCAGGAGGAAACTGACATACTTGTCCAGGAGGTTCAATTTATTTGCACTGATCAAGAGCAATGTCCTCGTAACGACACTGATGTTGTGGTTGGGGAGCTCTTAAACAACTGCAGCTCCACGAATCAGTTTTGTATGCACTGAATTTGTATGTGTTGAATTTCTTGTCTAAATAGTTGAAGTGGCCAGGTGGCTGCTTGTTTTTATTGTTGTATTTATTCATTCTTTGTGTTTTCCTGTATTGTCTGGTTGATGCAGCAGCTCCCAAAATCCAATACAGATCTCTCCTATGGGAGACAATAGAAGGAACCTTAACCTTAATAAATAAACGACGGCAGTGTCACACACTGTGGCTTTGCATGGCTCAATAGAGTTCTACACCCACCCTTTGTTGTGCCATTCCACTGATCGGGTTCATGTCGACTCACAAAAACAGAAACTTGGCAAGGAAAAAAAGCCACTTGTGCGGCACCAAATAACCAAAACACCTGGAGCTGCGCTTCGAGCAGCTTTACAGCGGTATGAAGATAGAGCCCATTACATCATGTTTATAAATTAATAAGCAGGAGGTGATGAACAAGAAGTCCCCCAGCGTTGAGTCTTTAGCTGACAATACTGCTGCACTTGACTTATTTACTTGAGAGTTGTACTTGCAGTAGGGAAACTTAAACATTGTTGTGATATTTATACTTAGTTTTTACATCGTCCATCAGTGTCACACAAAGTCTGCTTGTTTTTGTGGTAAAAGAAATCATAAAAACAGAAAGAGCACATTCAGTAGTTTTGATGTTAACGGCAACGATTAGAGACACAACATGAATTTAGGGTTTTTTAAACAATCTACCTGTTCTGTGGTTGAAATGATTAAAAAGACCAAATTCTGAATATGTGTCACGTGATGCATTCATACAGTTTTCTGGATTTTACTTTGACACAAACACGAGATCCTGTCATCACAATTTGAGTCCAAAAAGTGTGCGCTGAGCGTAGAGTGCAGTTCAGGCATTCACAGCCAGATGGCGCCGTCTCACCTCTCTTAGCTGCAGAGATGTAATCCGACACTCTTATGCTTCCTCCCCTCTCCTCCTCTGGACACAGGAAACAGATCACAGGTCAACATGTGACAAGTTGGTTGGACGTTAGTGAAATTTATTTTCCCTACAGAAATTGGAAATCAAAGTCATCCACCACCCTGCTCCTTCCTCCTACAGTGGCTCTTTGCCCCAACAGCGGGGTGGGGGTGGGGGATTGGGAATTGCACAGTGTTAGAACCGCTGTGTTTATGCAACAGGCTGCAGGATGAGCAGGGCTCAGCTCATTTAGACATCTGACAGGCAGAGAGGCTGAAATGTGTGAAGTCTGACTTCAGTTTCAGGGTCCAGTGGGGTATTGCACAAAAGCAGAATTACAACATCCAGGATAACTGAAAAAGCAGGCTTGACCTATTCTAATAAGTGCATCCTGGCTAAGTCTGTTGCACGTTTGCCAAGCCAGGATGAAAAGGTGCTATTATGTCAAGCCAGATCTATGTAATCTGGACGTGTGCGCTTTCACGTCTTTCTTTCTAACAGACTGTGAGCTCAGCCCAGATTTACTGATGCAGAGGTGGAAAGGAGACATGTCGCATATTTCTCATCAAATGAGCAACATCTTTTAATGGAACTCATGAGGAGGTGCAACATATTTTACATCAGAAAAAAAGGGAAAAACAAAAAAAAACTAGTGAAAGAAAGAGAAAAAGTCTGCCAGACAATAGTGGACCGATTCAATGCATTAGTAATAAAAAAACCCAAAAAGCTAAGCACTGCTCCACCGAGAAACATCATATTTATAATTTGTCTTATTAATTGTGATTTTCACATCTGTAGGACAGTGTGGGCGTGGCTCCATGCTGTGCGCTGCTGAAATTTTAACCTGATCATCATCTCACTTCAAAAAGCTCTTCTCAGTGTTAGTGATTCATCATCTTACACGTCTTCCAAAGACAGGCACACTATTGTGAAGGAAGTAACACAGGTAAATGGGACTGAACATATCACCCTCCTCACTCACTTAACTGGACCGCCTTTGTACCTTTATCAGTCAATTCTAAGCGTCTCAACAACTGTAATTACATACATAATCATCAAACTTTTGGCAGCATCATTTGGCAGCAGACCTTACAAACACGATTTAACAGCCAGCCTACAAAAAAAATGACTATCACGTAAATGATTATAGAAATCATCGTGATTACGAGAGAAACAGTAACAGTGGGCCTACTTTACTGACTCACAATATCTACAGTATTTCAGTGCAAGCTAATAAACATAAGGCAAAACACAGACAACCCTGAGATAACTGTGAAACACATTAATTTCCAATTGGAGTCACAACTGACTGCACAAATGATGCAGCAGGATTAATTAAGCCTTGCTGTTAGTTTGGTCTGGAGCAGGCTAGCTGCGAAGAATAAATCTCCATGGTAACTTATGTGCCCCTGCTTTCGTGCCACCAAATCAAGACTAATTTCAGCCAGGCTAACTGGAAAATCCTGGCTTAATCCCTTATCTTGGTTTTGTGCAATAGCCCTCTGGTGTCACTCACACTGTTTACATGTACACAAGTGTCCCTGTTAAGTTATGCATGTCAACACGTTCACACATGAACATAGTCCATTAGAGACAAAAGAAGCTTTAAATTAGTTTCACAAAGAAAGACAACTGCAGCCTGCAGATGAGGAGCAGGGCTTAAATATTAGCATTAGCATTAGCTCCCTACCAATGACTCCAAGGTCAACGGCTCGGTCGTAGTAGTAGGAGAAGGCATAGAAGTCCATGTCTGCTGCCTCGGACGCCTTCAGCACCTTCTTGTATAGAACCTTCTCCACTTTGGCCAGACACGCCTCATAATTCGGCTCCCCTGAAACACACACACAGCTACAAGGTTCCTACATGCTCCCACTGCATGATGGATAAACAACCAGTCAAACTGCTGTGTGGACCTCACCTGCCTTCTGACCATTCACAGTGTAGATGATGTCAGCGTGCTCCCACCTGCCCGAGTACTCTGGAGCCAGGCAGGGGCTGACGAGCTCAGTGCTGCCCCCTACTGCTATACACACACACACACACACACACACACACACACACACACACACACACATATGCGTGCGCGATTAAAAAGCACAAATTTCACTTTACATATTCACATTATACCACATAAACATAAACATCTGATGACACCACAAGAGAAAAACTACCTTCTACTGACTGCAGACGGCAGTGCAGAGGTCTGTATGTGACAGACAGACAGACAGATCTGTGCTGAGGCTTCTTACAGAAGATAAATCGTAGCAACAGCTGGCAGCAAAGGAATTAATCTTGCTGTGTGTTATTAAAAGATTAGATAATGGCTTATTTATCTCGCGGGGGGGTCATAAAAGATAGAGATGGAAGCAAAGTGAAAAACAGGGAGAGGGGGAAAAAAAGAGTAAGAAAAAAGGTACGTACAGGGCGAACCGTCAACGCCTCCCAAGATGGCAAGTCGAGCTGACATCAGACCAAGACCCAGATAACTGTAGACAGACAAGTTATGTCATCACTGAGTCAAACAACAGAAAAATCTTTTGCAACGTTCAGATTAACTGATGATTATCTGTGCATGAGAAGACTGACGAGATACAGGGACTAATGTGAGGAGCCAGAATGTATTTAAGAGATAATGAAAGTTCACCAAAACACTTGAGGAGAAATGTGATTTGATCAGAAAATGGGAGAATGTCACTAAAAAGAAGAAATGAACTCTATGTGAAACCACACAAGGAGAGTTCTTGGAAGCGCAAGTAAAAAAAGTGCACTCAGTAGAGACAAACTCTGAAAACTTAGACAACTTTATGTTTCAGTTTATTTATAGTGAGAAGAGATGCAAATACTAGGGTTAAACATCAATGTTCCTGTCTGGCAGTTGATGCAGTGTGTGTGTGTATACCTGTGGGTGTAGACAGTGTGTGTGTTGTTGAACATCTGGAAAGACCTGATGTAGTCGACGGGAGACATCTGGATGGTTTTCTGCACAGAAAAATACAAAATCATCAGAGCTGTGACTCAGAGTTAGCCGCCAATGTTAACTTACTGAGCTGAGCTCATCCACAATGATGCATCCCATCATTAATGTAGTCTTAAGTTTATCATAGGTGAAGTCACAGAGGTCAAGTCAAAGTCACCAAAGAGAAGAAGCTGCAGTTGGTAACTCTGGGTAAACATCAATAACTTTGTTGTGTTCTATTTGGAAAAAATGTCATAAACTCATAGATAGCTGTCAGTTAATAACGTGGCTGAGAGTATGGCGAAATCTCAGTGTTTTCCCATCGTGCCACTGTATTCAGGATTGGTAAAAAAAAATCCTACTACTCCCGTTTTATTCACTCAATCAGTGATGCTCTCTCTACTCTCTGTACTGACTGGTCATTCTACGATGTGCTTCGTAGCAACAGGTGACATCGGTAAGAGCTGATTAGCTGTTAGTACCTTACGCTCCGACTTGCCTCTGCCAACAACAAAATGTCTGCAATTTATACCATCAGTCAGCTGAAGCTCAAGCTGAGACAGACCGGTTTACTCTGCTGCAACTTTCCCTGCAAACGTTTGGTCTCGGTTCAAACTGGACTTAAAAGAGAGAGCAACAACAAATGAAACACAACATGAGCTGGAACTAAAACAGCGAGGGGAGGCTGCAGTGGAGTTGCTACCCTAGGAGTCTCACGCTACAGCTAGCTTGATTTCCAGTCATGCTGACCCCAAATTTAACATGTCCCTCACATTAAAGATGGCTAAAGAGGATCTGTCACACCAGCAAAGAGGGAGACGAAGAAGATGAAGTAGAGGAAAAAAACATAAAAAATAAAGAGAAGGAAAAGAAAAAGACGACAACAAACCAAACATGTAGGAGCAGCAGAAGAAGAAGGTTCTGCAGGTGATGTGATTGGTGATCAAGTTCAGAGATGACATGGTGAACTGCTCTCCAATCCTTCATCCAATCCTGACCTACATAACAACCCCCCCCATCTCTTTTCTCCTTTCTCCTCCCCCTCCTGATGTGAGGGTGTTTATTTGGGATTAGAGTGGCATTTACAGATTAAAGCCTCTAAGATGGAGCCATCCTGGTAGTTTGACAGAGTCACCTCCATTATGACTAAGGAGAGAGAGAGAGAGAGAGAGAGAGAGAGAGAGAGTGTCTCTGTCAGTTTTGTCTTTGTCATTCATCCTCACCTCGTCTTGAGGACTGAAGGTGATCTGAGTCGACCCGCCCCCCAAATCTAACATCCCCACTGTGGGTGAGTCAGCACTGTGAAGATCACATGGAGGGGGAGAGAGAGAGAGAGAGAGAGAGAGACGGAGGGAGGGAAGGGAGGGGGACGAGAGAAAAAGGGAGATTAGGAAAAACAGAGAGAGAGCTGCAGAATAATCCAATAACAGGTAATCATGATTTCTTGTCCCTATTAATCTGGTTTTACACACACACACAATCACACACACACACACACAATCTTACTACATTCACATAAAAACACACCAGATTCTCTCCTCCTGCTATTGATCACACTCTCGTAATAGTATTCATAAATTCCTTATTTGTGTAATTTTGTATTTATGGGTGAGTTTGTGTGTGTGTGTGTGTGTGTTGAATTCTCACCAGTAAGGAAGTTGACGGTGATCCAGGCAGAAATCCCTGAACGGAAAATAAGAGTTGAATCAACATCTCAAACAAACACAAACACACACACACACCAACTTTAACCTGTTTTTCAGGTTGACAGGTGCAGATTTTTTCTCCTTCTTGTTTATTAAACTTTATTTGTGTTGACGTTCACGATGTCAATGTTTTGCAACGATGTCACAACTGTTATGAGACTCACTGCGTCACAGTCTCGAAATCTGTTTGTGTTCAGCAGAGATACATTTTCAGAGAAAATCCTGTTTTCCTTGAAATTAGCGCTAAATTAGCAGCTTCTCGTTACAATTTACAGAACGTTAGCAAACACTTAGGTTAAAGAATAATAATTTAAGTTAATTAATGACTTTCTGCTTAGTGACAAATGAAGTTTGATAAAGCAGTATGCAGATAACAAACTCAAAGAGTGAGTGAGACATGTCTGAAGTGTCATCAGCAGCAAGCTCTCACAGCATCGGCTCATTCTGGTCAACTCAAAGACATTAGTGTGGCAGAATATTTGCACTCAGCTGCATGCATTAGTACCTTTTAGCAGCGAGCTCTGACCCCGTCCGCATGTAGAAGTGGGTGATTAAAGGGCTTCATAGAAACTGTATCATAGGAGCTTTACTATAAAACTCTTATGCAGAGACGCTAAGAAGCAATTTTCAAACAAAACAAACAAGTGCAGAGGGAGACTCGGCTTTAGGTCGCAAGCTAAACACCGGCACTTAGCACCCTGCCACCCCCCCACCAACCACTCAGAGATCTGCATTAACAATAAGTCGCCTCCATTCAGGACAGTGGGAGGGTAATCTCTGAGAGGGATGAGCATCCAGGCCAAGAACGGCAAAATATCTGCACGATAATAAGGCTGATGGAAGCTGGTCAGACTAGAGAACCGCAGTGGAGGAATCTGTCCATTAGTGACTCGCTGACGGGACGAAAAGTGGAAGTTAATTCAGTAATCATCAAAAGACATTTATGGACGAATGGAGTAACGAGCTGATCCCACTCAGAGGGAAGGAGAAAACATTTCAGCCTCAGAAATAAA
Source organism: Naso thynnoides (assembly GCA_029783665.1). NCBI lineage: Eukaryota > Metazoa > Chordata > Actinopteri > Acanthuriformes > Acanthuridae > Naso > Naso thynnoides. Next base: position 28,626,789 of record JAQLOL010000003.1, read on the forward strand.
CTGAGGGGGGGAGTTAATCGGCCTCTCTCCCGCCCTCCCTCTTCAAGATTAGTGGGACGTTATCCCACATGGCCATAATTGCTTGTATGAACTACTTTAAAGGGATTGGATTATATGTGCGCGAGTGTTGTGTCCATACAGAGCAAGCATTTAAAACACACAACCTACATGTGATTTACTACATGAATCAACCAAAGAAGCATTAATGCAGCTGACTGTTGCCAAGAAGAAAGTTCACAGCAGGGCCACATGAGGAGGACGAGGAGCAAGGCTGGATAATGGTCCTCAAACATCTGGACATCATGGAGCTGATGGATCCACATCTGGATCCATCAATAAACCTCCAGGAACTTGAGAACTATTAAAGGTTGCTTCTGCAGTTTTGTCACGACGGAAAACATGTGAGGAGTTTTAGAGGTGGACATAGAAATTAAATAAATCACATTTTAAACTTATTTTAGTCATTAATGAATAATGCGAGAAAATATTAACAAACATGATAAAACAAAAAAAGGGTCGTTCTGAGCACGTTCCAACACCTGAGCTGAATATATGAAGAAGGGGGTTTCCATCTCCCATCACGGCTCCAACTCTTTCAAAAAAAGGTTTAAAAATAAAAAATAACTAAAGTAAGCATAAAAACTGTTTATGAGGAATTCCAAAAGTTTGTTTGATCTTTATAGCTGATATTTATATTTAATAATGCCGCCCTTAAAAATGAGCATTGAAATCTCTCGATGGAAACACGGCTTCTGAAAGGTTCCACAAACAACATTTTGTCTGGTGTGAGTGGAAGTTTGGAGTTTCCCTCTGAGGAGTTTCTCCATTTGACAGCAGCAGGTATGTTGCTGCTGTTCTCCTTGAGGGAGCAGTTAAAGTTGTGTTTGTTTTAGAACCATGGAGGTTCCTCAAGGTTCCCGCTGTAGCTCCTGCTTCAGCAGTCCACAGCAGCACAGCTGACACCCAACTGCAGGCACGTGAATGCTGGTGCATCAGCTGTAGCACATCCTGGTTAATGTTTGACTCCATCATTGTGTTTCAAAGGTAAATCAGCAGTGTGGCAGCGCCACCAGGATGTTTGTCTCCTGTTCATCTGGTTTCTAATCCTCCACAGTGTTTGTTTAATTCTCTATGTTTCATCATAAAAATAAACTTTAAAGAGATGAGGCTCATGTTCACGCTGTGATCCCACTACTTGGGAGTGAAGCAAGAGAGGAAAGCTGTGTCAGACAGAAAAACAATGAACTGAAAGTCACTTTAAAGCTCTGTAAAGACGAGAGGAGATGCAGGTTTTTCAGTTCATGCACTGTTTCCTACCTTCATCAGTACCGTCCATGATGGACACGCTGTCTTCTCTAGACAGAAACGGAGACTCCAGGAACAGCGCCCTCACCTGGACACAAAGAAAAGGCATGAAAATGATGCCACACACAAATTATTCAGCTGAAATGGAGGACAAAAACTGTCCCTACACACACTGCAGCTGCAAGGCTCGATTACATGTGTTTCAGTTTGAAAAACAATGAATGCAGGCAGGTTGTCAACAGGTCTGTGTGACAGGAAGTGACAGTGTCACAGCGTCTCACCCTGTCCAGCAGGTGTTTGGCCTTCTCTCCCGGCAGCAGGCGGAGGCCAGCTGTGGCCTTCAGGACCACAGGGGTCACGTTCCACATAGAGGGTGGGACACTAGACTTTGCAACGCCCAGAAGCTCCACAATTCCTGCTGTGCACTGGACACACAGGAGGGGAAACACAGAAGACTCATCTGATCATACTTACATGCTAACAGCTACAAAGGCCTAAACAGAAACCAGCAAAGGTGTGTAAATGAGCATCAGCAGCTTCTGTCTGCAGCGTTCTCATGTGACTGATGAAGAGGGAGATCACAAAAGTTATCAGTTATCTTTGATGGAAAAGTACAAAAACAGAAAAAGTTCATATTTCAAGAGGTGGAAAAAAACTCAACTTTGCCAATTTTGCTTCAAAAATAACTTAGAGCTTTGAACATTACTAGCAGGAAGGTCAAGTGCAGAAATGTGATCACGACATGAAAGCCACAGCTGTACCATCTCTGGTTCATCAGCGTACGCCGACAGTCCGGGTTTGATGGCTTTGAACGTCTCGTGGGCCAGTTTGGGAGCTCCTGCGGGAAACACGGCAGATAAATAAAACACTGAGCAGAAATCTTCAGCTTAAACTGTGGGAGAAAAGAGAATAGAAGGCAATACATCCTGCTGATTCAGTGTTTTACAACCTCATTTAATTTAATTTTACTTCATCTTTCTAACTGACTGACCCTGGACCTGTGCCTGCATTTAAGCTGTCATTAAGCTCTTAATGACAATCCCAGTCTGTATAACTAACAGGTGCTGCCATTAGTCCGGTTAGCTCTGATGCTAACAAAGGAGCCAAAACAGCACTCAGCCGGTGTGATTTAGCTTAGCAGTTAAATGCGATAACGAAGGCATTTGGCCGAGCTCTGCAGGAAACTTTCTCTAAGCCTAATAAACCAAAAACCTCTCAAACGCACTAATGAGTTTGTGTCCATTTTGACTCGGGCAGCAGCTACATAGCAGAGCGCGACTTACAGGCTGAAAGCTCCTCTTGTCTGCTGGGATTCACATCTGGTAATTAATGTTTGGGGCCAATGTGTGTGGCTTTTAAATACACTAAAAGCAGTTCAGTGAGGTCTGCTTGATAAACCTTTACCGTTTAATCTGAAAGGATCCATATGAATCCATTTAGCATCAATGATAGAGGTTTAACTCCCAAATATCCAGTTTCATATCTGGATAAATATCAGCCGCTGTTCCAAATGTGAGAAGCAGGCTGCTGTGTCTGAAACAGGACTTGTGCTGATGTGTCGCAGAGTCATGAGGCTTCTCTCAGTTTCCTGTTTACAATCGAGGATGTGTGCGTAGCAGAGAGGCAGAAAACTTGCCGCCACAAAGTTGTGACACCTTCAAAATGGACATTATCACTGTTTAGAAATAAAGAAATTTCCCACAAACCAGTAAGAATACTTCTTACAGTAAAAATAACCTGGCATATCAAAAACATTTTTTTAACAAACTAACTTTGACAGAGATCTGTTAGCTTGACTAACCATGACTCAGTACTGTGAGACACGGCAGCTACTGTCACTGCTAAAGCTAACAGCGGTGACATGAGGTCAGCTCTTCAGGACACAGGACTAGAGAAATGAACTGCGACTGTCCAAAACATTGATCAGTTTCACTCAGAGCCAAAGAGCTGCTGATATCACAATGTTCGCACAGGGGTGATGACATGACACCAGAACAGCTGTGGAGTGAGGCACATGTGTGAAATGCATGCTGGGATACTTGTCTAGCCCATGTCAACACGTGTTTATGTTAAATCGCAGCAAAAGCTTTTGATTAACTTGAGATTCTTAAACAGAGTTTGGCGTGAAAGCACATTCGTTACTCTGTTTACTGCAACAGGATCACCCATCTCTACCTCTGTCCTCTATCTGGAACTTGAAGATGTGGATTCTGGTCCCAGTGCTCCCAGCATCAAACATGATGCCATACTCGAAGCTCTGTCCAGCAGCATAGGCAGGCCCTTCAACTCCGGGCTGTTTGGTGGTGGGAAGGCGGTGGGGAGGTAGTCTGTAGGCTTCGGACTTCGTGACAGCATAGTGACGCTTCACAAACATCAGGTAGGCAAGCAGGCAGCCCACGCAGAGGAAAACTCCAGCCAGCTTTGGTCTCTTCATCATGACTCATTCTGTGTGGAGCTACAAGAGGTGCATCATGAACGCCTTCTGGAGGAATCAAAGAAAACACTTCACTCTCTCCAACAAACTGGAGAAACACCCTACAGCTTCAGTGAGGTTGGCTCAGCAGCTGCTGAATCCCAGAAACTGACACCAAGTTGATTTAAACATGTTTGACTTGTCATCAGAGGCACACGTTGTTAAACATGACACCTCTTATTTCACTGTAAGTTACCGTCTACGGCCCAGGGTGTGGTGTTTTTAAAGAAGCTACATACAAAACTGATTCACTACTAGTGGTTGCAGTTTAGTATCAGCTTTACACCAAAACAAACCTCCCCTTACCCCTGTCACTCCACCCGCTCCACCCCCTGTTCTCAGCAACTCTGCTCATCAGCAGTGCCATGTTTGTTTTGAGAAGAATTTCAGGCTCTGGCGGACCAAAAACCCCTCGTTATTTGTAACTTCGCAATATAAAATAAGTAATAATCTGATGCAACAGATAACAACCTTGGTGACCTGGTAGTGTACTGTTTTGTTTTGTTTTGTTTTTTAGTGATTACCACATGTAGGGAAGAATAGGAGCCTCTAGTAGGAGTCTTTCCACCACTCTATGCAGTGTAGATCTGAGATTAGGGTATGCAAAGCCACTGAATGCTTACCAAGCTGAGTATTACACTGCCTTGGGTACAACACAAGACAACACAGCAAAAACTGTCTGTCTCTTTCCACAATGCATGGTGGGTCAGTGTCTCAATTACAACACAATATAACGGCATTTATGTTATTATTAAACAGCTTGTGATGGTAGCCTTCCCACTCGTCTGCCTGTAACCCTTGGCCTGGCCTGGGTGCCTGAGTAAATATAAAAATATGCCTGCTGCTCCTCACCCGCTGTGGTGTTTTATATAGGGGGTGGGGGCAAACACTTCTGAGGGGCACATGAACTAATGTGAACATGCAGCTGTCCCGCCTACCAAACCAAAGAAACCGAGAAGCTCCATAACAACACACAGAGAGGGTGTGTGAAGTCACTCTCCATTCTAGATATCAATATGCCACTAGTTCTTTAGCATAATATGTCACTCCCGAAATCTAATAAGGCTGAATTCTGTATAGAATTCCTTTAACGACACCTTTTGCAAATGCAAACTGACAATAAACTGACAGACATCTGAATGGAGTCTGGTTTGGATCCATGTCAACTGCTCTGATTCGTTAGATTCATATATTCAGAAAATAAAACGTGTTTAAAATTTTATAAAGCAAAAGTTAGTTTTGTCTTTATGTAAAGACAATTTCTAAAGACTAGTCACACCTAGCAGAATTAATCCATGAACCTGAAAAACTGGTTAGCAGCTAGACAGATGACGTCATTCCTGTCAACAAAGGCTTTCACTAAGAGAGACTTCAAGCGCTAAATATGGATTAAAATAAGATTTGATAGTAGTTCCACAATTTTTTGGCACACTATGAGATTTCTAAAGGCTTTAACGCGGCGTGAACCGATAGATTTTTGAATGGAGTTTGGTTTGGACTCAGGTTAGTTCCTGCAGTGCAACATGGAGTTTAATTATTCACTTGAGTTATTCTAATTACAATCTAATTGCTGCTTAAACAGGAGCATCTTTGACTCAGTTCAGCTGGATTGAACAAATAAAACGAAGTAACATTTAACATCATCGGTACCTGCATGAAAGCAACCTCATCATGTGTTAACGTGGAGATTTGAATGGAGATTGGTTTGGACTCAGGTTCAGTAGCAGCAAAAGTCACTACAACCGGACATTAGCATCGTCAACTATTCTGAAGTTTGATAAGTGAACGTTACCGTGAACGAAGAAACAACTTAACACAGGTGGTTTATGTTTTCTAACACATTTCCAGATGCTACAAATTAGCTCTGCTCAAACCTGAAAAACAGGGTTCACCAGGTAATAAAGCAGATAATAAGGCAGCAGCATGCTAGCAGCAGATTTTGTTACACGACGAACCGAAAACATACATACGAAACGTACTAAACCCGCAAGTCGGTGCTCCGTGAAATAAACACTTTACTCACCTCTTGCTTCATTCTCCTCTGAGCTCCACTGTCAACAACACGGCGCCGGATGATGACGTCAGATTGAACGGAAGTAGTAACGTGGCCGAAAAAACTAGAAGGCACAGTAAAACACCTATGACACGGAAAATCAGAGGTGCAAAATTAATGGGGGTGGTATGAAATTGTATTTTCATCTGTGAGGTCCAAGTTTTCAAAATCTCCCTTTTGATGTATTTATTTTTTTAAAATTTTTTTTTTTTTTTTTTGTTAAATTTGCGGTTCAGTATTTTGCCCCAAAACACTGAAGGGATCAAACTGGCGACCTTCTGATAACCTGCTGTACCTGGTTTGTGAAATTTGTCATTAAGTATGAAAATCAAATAAAAAACATTAACATTAACAATTCATGTGTTGGGCTTTAATACAGTAGGCTAAATGTTGTGATCTCATTCTTGCTCTTCAGGAGATGCACCTGTGAGATGTTATTGAACCCATCTTTCGTTTAGCGCCTCCACCAGGACAAACGTTTCAGCTTCACCCCCATTCAAATTCTACTTAAATACCAGTTCTGTAATGAACTCTGCAGCCTTTAAGGGGCGCTGGTAGGGGTGCAGGCTCATCACCATCAACAATTAGAGTTGCCTAATAAATTTTCCCTCTGTGTCACCAGCAGCTGGTGTGAAGACAGTCATGATCTCATCAACCTGCAGCAGCCAGTCACAGTCAGCGGTGTGTGTGTGTGTGTGTGTGTGATGGAGGTCTGTGGGGAATCTGCCTTATTCAGGGCAGGGGGCTGCTCTTAACACACCATATGGTTAGTGTGTGTGTGTGTGTGTGTGTGTGTGTGTGTGTGTGTGTGTGTGTGTGTGGAGGCCTTTCTATGTTATCACTGATCAACAGGGTGTAAGTAGAGCAAACTGTTGCACAATTTAAAAAAAATCCCTTTGTGTCAGGGTGCTTATCGTCTCTGAATCAAAAACAAAATCTGCCTTTTCTTCTCTGTGGAGTCAGAAATCACTGTCAATGAAGAAAGTGATCAGCTGATACTTTGCTGTAGTTATTGATCCAAATCCATCCACCTCTATGCACCACAAGGTTTAAATAAATCAGTCCTCTCTGTGGGATCAAACCTGTGACCTTTATATTACACACACATCCTCCTTCTCTGTGTGTTGCACCTCCTCCTCCTCCTCTTCTTGCTGAGCCTTCATCATCACTCTGCTCCATATATGTGATTTAATCTATAAGCCTCTAATAGCTTTTTATCAGTTAATGGGTCGCAGCGGCAGAGACATTAATGGTTCTGTAATCTTTCTGCTGCCTTTTTATTTTCATCACACTGATGGTCAACAGAACAAAAGCGGAGCTGAGTGGATCCTAATCGTCCCGCAGATTTACATACAAATGACATCTAGAGACAATTACGTCAGGTTGAGACGCTAATCCAACTAAGTTGTTAATCGACACACAAAAACACGAAGACTCCAAATCAGAAACAGAAATATATTTATAAAACACCTAAAATATTCCTGACAAGTGATATTTTTCCCAAATTCTCAGCTCTTGTGTCAAAACAGACACAAAAAATCCAACTACTGATACTACTACCAATAATAATAATAACAATAATAGATAGATAGATAGATAGATAGATAGATAGATAGATAGATAGATAGATAGATAGATGTGGCACATCAGTTGTTCCAAGAGACTGTGACAAGAGACTAATGTTAATTTCAAAATGATCCTCCTTACTTCATAAAGTCGAGCAGCAGAAGTTAAGTGACAATGCGCAAATAGGCCGAATATTGTCCCATTTTTTGATGA
>JAQLOL010000003.1:28642824-28655736 GCA_029783665.1 Naso thynnoides
GTCTCGCCTTGGAAAAAATAACTTTATACCAAGTGTACTTCTCACTACCTTCGTAATGGTTCCTCTCTTGTGTTTTCGTGTTCATAAGAGTAATCCTAAACTCAAAGTCATCCATCAAAACAGTTAGGAAAGTTTACCCGCAGTGGCCATGTAATGTATGTCCACCCCACTAGTAGCACCAGAACCACCCCACTGACGTCACCGCTTAGCTTGCGTGAAGATGGCCGTGCCCTACTGGGAAGGAGTTCATTACTTTCTGGTTTTCCAGCAATATTATAAAAATATAAATTTGAATTTGGTGCCATGTCTTACCTTAGGTAAAAATCAAACAAAGTTCATATTATTCCATATTTCACGTCCGCTTTAAGATAAGCTTTGAAGTCAGCTGTTGATTTTTCCCCACTAAAATGCAGTGTGCCACATGCTGTGTTAATCCTCAAAGGAGAAAAACCAATCACCATGGTCGCTCTCAACTAGGTTTGATGTGAAAGAGGAAATGCGTGATCCAGCAAAAGCAAGCAAGCACGCAGACAACTAATTGAAGGTGATAATGGCAACAGCAGGTGAACCAGATGAACTCATGGATATGGATGACGCACACGGTGATTCCAAACAAAAGCACCCATGGGCATGTCTGAAGTCAATGTTTTGATTTCAGAAACGAAAAATGATTCCTATCGTTTCAAATGTTTGCTGTGTTTATCTCGAACAAACTTCATCTCTGCCTTCAAGAACTTGCTGTCCAACCTGAGGGAGCATGTGTAGGCAATATTTTTGTTTTTGTTTTTTTACTTTTTTCACTCCAGATAAACATTTTCAAAGAAAATGTCTGAGGTTGTAGTGGTTGCCATTGATGATTGGGATGCATTTTAGCTGTTAAAGCTGAGTTGCAGTTACTTAAGTATTGTTAAAAGCCAGTACTCCAGTCCTTTAACTCAAGTAAAATTTAGACTGAGCAACTTTCACTGGTAGTGGAGTAACACTTAACCAAGAGGATCTGTACTTTGACTCAGGAGGGTTGTGTGCTTTTTTTTCCACCGCTAATGACAACTGACACTGACTGTGACAATAAAAACAACAGTAACAGTTATTAGTCATCCTGCAGTCTTTGTCTTTGGTGTTAATTAAATATTTGAGATGTTTAAACTGATTATCATCGTATTTTCTCTTCATTTCTCCTCCAATCTGTTCTTAGCCTCATTTGTACTAATCCTGACACACACACACACACACACACACACACACACACACACACAAACCATAACCTGAACCTCACAGAGGGGAGAACTCCTGGAAATGCACTGAAAACACTGTCTGAGGGCTGAACAGCTCAGGTAGCTTGCTGGTCACCTGACACTCTCCTGGCAGGTTAAAAGTCTCCACATGGTTCTGACAGACCAGGAGCAGCTGTGGGCTCTGAAGGGACTCATTGATTCTTTCCATTCACAAACTCTCTGAATTAACTCATTTTATCATCAGATTTTGATCCATTAGCTCAGATAACTTTTATGAGTCTCGATCATCTGGATGATTTAACGGTTTAATCCCGTTTACTTGGCAGGGAGCTAACGGGACTCTGCAGGACTCTGTGGGCTAACACACAAAAGGAGGCCTGAATGACAAATAAGACGCAATCTTAAACATGTTCACTGGGGTTTTGTGGTGCTTCCTTCTTTGTAAACACAGACAGGAAGTGAAGAATACATCTGAATGATGAAGGCCCCACTGGTTGTTCCTTCTGTCCAGTCCTGGGACTCTCACCTTCCTCTGACTCAATGATTCTCACTAATTATCACAATGAGAATGGCAGTTAGGGGGGAGGAGGGGGGGGAACTGAAAGAAAAAGGACAGACAGATGGAGGAGAGAGGGACAGAGAGAGATGGAAAGAGTGGGACGGCAGGGGTGGGGGGTGTTAGGAGGCGGGGAGACGGAGTGATGAAGGGTTTGTGACGTGGAGGTGGCAGAGGGCAGCAGCTAACTGAACGAAGTGGAGGTTCATTACACGGACAGACAGGCAGAAAAACTGATAGGTAGGCAGACAGACAGACAGACAGGCAAAAGTTTGGTCAGTTCTGACAGAATTTTGGCTGAACTTGTGTTTTGGCTTGAGTATCTTGAGGTAAAGGAGTGGCCCACTGCTCACCACCAACCTCCAACCCTTTAAAGACTCTGTAACTCTCTCCACAGCATCAGGTGGAGCAGTGGCTGTGGAGGTCTGTTTTTTTGCATCAGACTCTGCTGTGTCTCTAACAGACGTTCAGTAGGTTGTAGGTGTGACATTGTGTGTTTGAGGACCTGAAGTTAGGCTGAGCTGGACCCTCACACACTGGCGTGATTTATTCGCAGCCTTCAGTTCATTAACCCTCCCAACCCCGATCCATGACCACCACTGGATCCTTATGCATGTGTATAACACACACACACACACACACACACACACACACACACACATCCCTCTGTCTTCAACTTCCTGTGGTTTCCTCTGAATGGCGTCAGATCTGAGTGAGCAGCAGCTGAAGCGTCAGGATTAGGGTCAGAAGGAGAGGGGTGGGGTCAGATGAAGGGTCAGGAGGGTTTCAGGGTTGGGGTCAAAGGTCGAAGGTATCAGATTGGGAAAGTGTCTTCGTCTGCACCAAGACGGTGAAACTGTGGTGAGAAAGTGGAACGCAGACTTCATGTTGTGAACAAACTTGGCTGAAGCATTTGTCGTGTTCTTCCTTGTCCCAGCTGCCCCTGACTGCCCGTCAAAGGTTCACAGAAAACAGGAAGTGGCTAATTGATTTAATAAAGAAAACAAATAGTCCCTTTCGGAAGTGTAATTGTCCATTTGGGTCGAGGTTTAAATTAGCATAATGCATGTAGCTTAGAGATCGAAGCGGCACGCGTTGGCATCATGAGCTGCAGGCGGCGTGACGCCTCAACAAGCTCAGACACACTCCGTCTCTGTACAGTATTAAATTTTTTAATCATTAGCCATTAGTGCTAATGGCAGCAGACAGACTATAGCTTTCTCTGGATGCTGTTGTTTGTCTGGCTTGGCCTCACTTTAAGGCTGAGATTACAAAATGTAAATGAGGCTGGGGTGGTGTGGGGGGGGTCAGACCTCAAATAAGAGTATATGGTCCAGACTTCCAGACACAGACTCCAGTCTAATTTAAAAACTGTAATCCCGACCCAGGAGTTGTTTACAGCACCGAATTAGGTTAATCTATCCGGCCTATTTGCATAAATGTGCATTTATGAATAATTAGTGGGCCACAGAGGGCAGTAGGTGGAGGCTGGTGGGAGGTGGGGGGTTCGGACGCGTGGCCAGACTATTGTTGCCGTTGACGGCAGGAAACAATATGGCAGCGAAAACAATGAACAACAAAAACCGTGGGGAGCTGCAGCCGTCTGCCGGCTGAATTACTGCTATCGCTTACAAGCGGCTGCACGCACCAGCAGCACGCCATTAATTTCATTACAGCTGCTGCATTAATTGGTCTCATTAACAGTTAAACACACTGCACAGCAGCTGGAAACTGTTCAAACCACCTTACAAAAGACACAGTGACTTCAAAGATGTCTAAATCAATGCAATCAATGAAAAAAAAAATTTTTTTTTTTAAGAGAAATGAACAAGAATCAAGAAAATTTTTCAAGAAGCTGATGGTGCAGTCTGGACACAAATACAGGCCTGTTTCTTTAAACTGAAACCCTGGTGTTCTGCAGGACTTCAGATAATTGACTGGTAACTTTGCATGCAAACAATTTTCTGTTTTGTTGGAAAGTTCAAATCTAATTTTCTGTGAAACGCAAGAAGGAGAAAATATTAAAACTGCAAAAAAACTTAAATCAAAGAAACCAGTCAGAAGTGATTTAGTAAAAGTAATTCTGTCTTCATTCAGTGGTCGACTTCTTCGCTTTTTGCAGGGATATGAGCTTCATTTTATGACTGCAAACAGGTAGGAGGTGATTTCAGAGAAGCATTTTTTCCACCTTTTAAAAATTTCTCTGTGGTCTTTTTTCTAGGTGAAAGGACAATTCTATTGTTTTTCTACTGTTGATTTTTGAATTAATTCACATTCCTCCTGATCATTTATTTAATTCAAAAGTATTGTTCTCATGAAAAAGCAAACATTTTTATAACTGATTGAGGTGGAAAGTTTAAGAGTTAATATGTTTTTTCTTTTTCTTTTTTTCTTGTTTATTGGACTTTAATGTGGCTTTTCAGGTACAAAGAAAATTACATATCAGTAGCTTACATAAAATAACTTAATATTTTAGTTACTTCTAGTCATTTTCATGACACTCATACCAGTTGCTGCATTTCTGCCGCATTCTGACCATCACACACTGATCTCACATGTGGATGTCACATAAAACAGTCTGGTGTCTCATTGTGAACCTTCAGTGTGACTCTAACAGGCTGTTTTGCCACCAACAGTCACAGTGAACAGACTGTGTGATGCTGCAGAAGCTGTTGATCTTTATGTGAAACGTCTTCTATTCCCTGATGACTTTTCACACAAAAAAAGCAGCTCTCAGGGGACACACGCCTCCTCTTTTCACAGAGGAGCCTCTGAATGTGTGCAGGCCGACCCATCAACGCCAACATAATCAATGAACCAATCGAGGTTTTTCAAACTCTGGTTTCAATCTGCAGCTTCAGATGAAGTCATGAAAGTTTCATTAAATGTGTACAGAACAAAAGGAAGAGAACAAACTGGACTATTCTAGATTACCAATGTTTGTCACGGTAAAGAGTCAGAGGTGGAAGAATATTTCCACAATAGAACAGGGAGCAGCTTGGGGTTCAGCGGACACTTCAACATCCAGACTGGAGAAGCCGGGCATCAAACCAGTGACCTTCAGATAAGTGGACAACCTGCTAAAATGTGTTTTCATAATAACTACTTAGTTACCTTCCGAGGGATCCTGGTTCTGGTTAAAGTGAGTATGTTAACTCTTGAGTTAAATCCATTAACTTGAGCACAAATGTTGAGGTGAAAGGAACATCGTGCCGTTTTCTTTGAGGACCTGACAAGCTGCTGAACCGAATCAAAACCCAACATATCAGTGAAATAAAAACATGCTGCTTTTACGCTCTGTGGAGACATACAGGCCCAATCCCAAACCGCTCACTACCCACTACCACGTCACATCTGAGTGTCACACTTGCAGCTGTGGAGTGTCCCTCTACTGAAGGAAGAGGCAATAAATTTCAGTTGTCAAACTATGGGACACCCTTTACACTTAACCAGAACATGGACGTAGCTGTCACTATGGCAACGGATGGACGCCCTGCTTGAATGGCTGTTGCGTTATTCACAGATTACAGTATGCAATGATAGTTGCTGCTTGCAGAAGACGAGAGCATCTAAGAAGTGTCACCACTTTGCTGTATTAGCAAGAGGGAACTACTGCATTGTAATCACCGTTCTGTATTTCAGTGAATAAGCAGGTTATACTGTTAAATGTCAATGTAGAAACTCCTTGTAGAGTCAGTTGCATGTGAACCGCAACAAATAGGCGGCCTGACTACTAATTATTATTGTATTTTTGTCCATCACTTCTTCAATATTTACGAATTTTCATTGTTCTGGTGATTTTTGTCAGCGTGACAAAGGTGTGAGGAAAATAGTTTTACTGGACAAAATAGAAAAATGGAACTTCCATTTGTATGTTGTTTCCTCCTCCATTTTCCTGTTGCACTTCCTGCCAGGATGTCCGTAACTACTTAAGGGTTTAATAGTCCACTTACACTCAGCACTGCTTGGTTTGGGACGGCCCTTAATGTTGCGGACCCTCCACGAGAATGCGCAAACAGAGGGGGAGTGGATAGGGCAAGAGGATAGGGGCCGGTTTCGGATTGGGCCACAGCCACCTGTTCAACGAGCTGACAACCTCCAGCATGGCTGCCACGACAGGCCGTGCAGGGTGACATCACCTAACAGAGCTCTGCTGTACATTTAGTGAAGTCATGTCAGAGATTCAATCAGTGAGTTTTAAACCTGATCTCTGATTAGTGATGATTGCAGTCATTCCACATGCAATGCTCAGCCCATGCAGCGTGCAAACAGACAGCAGAAAATTAATTACAAAAGGCAGAAATAAAACAATAAAGACGTGAAGGATGAAGATAAAACTCTGGACGAGGATAAAAAGCTCAGAGGAACCACAAGAACAAAAGACCTTAATCTGGAGATTATTCAAACCCACATAATCAATCAATCTTCTTCTTCATATAATGGTAATCCACGTTGTTTTAAAAATGAACATAAGTTTCTGTGGAGCACACACACACACACACACACACACACACACTTAATCCAACCTCAGCACCTTCTTTTCAGCTTACACAAGTCAAACTGATGTTCTGATTTGTGAAAACCTTTTAATCTGCAAAAACTCTGAAACGACCGAAGCTGCGTCATCATTTTTTTTACCATAGCAGAAGAAGAATGAAGTGTGTGTGTGTGTGTGTTTGTTTGAACACTCATCTGTGCTACTGCAATCAAAAGAAAGAATCAGTGAATCAGCTGACAGAAAGTATAAAACAGAAAAACACACACAAGACATAAGAACAAGATAAAAATCTTGTTTCGACTTCGTCTGATCTCACACGAACAGGAAGTTGATCGAGTTATCTTGTTCACAGGAAACTGATTGTGTGTAGACAAAATAATCTTGTGTGGAAATAACATAAACGTGAACATGTATTAACAAGACAATTGATCAAAGTGAGAAGAGCATGTAAGTTGTCATCATAAGAAGAAACATTTCCCAAACAAAAACTTTCAAATCAAATCACATCATATAGGAACAAGAAACTCATTTCATTTCTTCTTTGGGCTTTACGCAAAGAAAATGATAATTCAGGCACAGACAGCAAGATATGAATCATACAGAGATATCAGTGTGGTGAGAACAAGATCAGTGTCTTTAATAAGCAAGATAAAAATAAAATTTTGGGGCTCATCTTGTTCATTCAAGATTACACCATTTAGACACAAGAACAAGATTCACTCTGCTTGGATCCAAGTGAATAAGATGTTTCAGAATAAAAGAAACAGATCCTTTGTCTCACATGTAGAACATATTCTTGTTCAGAGGACGTCTCCAGCAGAAGAACATAATGACTGTGCCTTCAAATATCAAATTAATTATGGAAATTAATAATTCATGCGCACGAGATCAATTCATGGCCCAGAATACAAGATATCTTTTAGGACTCCAGGAGCTCTGTCATCTTATGTTAATTTTGTCTTTAATCTTTCTGAACTGCAAGTCAACAATATAGTTGCTGTAAAAAAAATAAAAATAAAAAACAACAGCAAGATTTTTGTTTTCTAAAAAAATAAGACACAGTTTGTCTGGAGTCAGTGTGAAGCTGTTTACAGTATTTTCCTGGACATGCAGAGATCGACTCCAGATGTTTGAGCTCTCTATGAAGGCTTTCCTCAGTGTCTCCAGTAATCAGCTGCAAATGATCACACACACACACACAGAGCAAATCAGGAGTATTTTCCTGCTTAATTAATCACTCAGACTGTTAAAGACCCTCCTCAGTCTCACTAATGTTCCTCCTGTCACTCTGCTGTAATTTTAAATATTCTGCATATATTATGTCTTATCAATTATTGCACTTAAGTACAATATGAAACTACTTGTAGTTGAATATTTCATTTTAATGACACTTATTAATTTCAGAGAGAAATATTGCATTTTATGTTTCATTATTTATCTTGAATGAACACTTCGTAAAATATATGTCAGAGCACAAAATAAATCTGATTATTAAGTGATTTCAGTCATGATGTCGTATTTGGTTTACTTTGTGTTTTGTACTTCAAAAATATTACAATCTGAAGTTTGATTCTTTCTTTACTCCACTGAAGAAAACTGACTTGTATTTTCTTCTTTCAAAATACAGAAATTCATTTTTTAAAAAACAAGTTTGTTTTTTTCTTTAAAAATCATTTGTTGCAATAAAGATTTTTTTTTCCTTTTTGAAGGAAATAAGGAATGCATCAGAATTTAGCGAATTAAACACCAGCAAATGTGACATCACATAATAAAATATAGACACATTTTAATCACAGAAAGAGTCGTAAAAATCAGCTGATACAGAAAATGAAGCTGCTCATGATAAAAGTCAGTTTGCAAAATTAGGGCCAAGTTTTGTTTAATCCCTCAGGATTGACTGCAGGCTGGCAGGCAGTGTGTGTGGGTGTGTGTTTGTGTGTGTGTGTGTAAGAAGGTAAAAATGGTCAACTGGTTTTAAAAAGCAATTAGAGGAATCTGCTTATCACAGATAATTAAAGCAAATTGAAGGCTGTTTTTAAACTCTTTAATCTCACTCTGTTTTTATTTTTATTTTTATTTTTTTAATTGCGAATCCAAATGTGACATCAGTGTTTCACTGAGAGTCCAAATCAAATGAAATGGAGATTAGGTTACAGAAATAAAACATTTAAGTGGACTGAAAATGAGACTAATGTTTTGATGACTCTGTATTTCTATTTTTCATGCCAAATTAAACCAAACAAGCTTTAAACTGCATGAACATTTTGTATCGGTGAATTCAAACCAAAGTAGAAAAAGCACAACACAAGACATTGTTATTAAGAGTTAACTGACACTGCAGCTCAGACAGGCGATGTTGCTTGTAAAAGTGATTTGTTTTATTATGACCTTGGAAAACTTTCTTTTGTCGCAGTCATCGATGCACATAGGCTGTGCACCTTAAACTACTAAAATACATATTTTAAGTATTTTTGAATATTGCCATTTTCTGTTAATCTTTACTTTTCAACAGCACCCACTGAAATTGGTACTTTTTACTTCACATTAATTGATAAATTCAGTTATTGAGCAGATTTGGATTAAGCAGAAGAAGTAACTTTATTAATCTCCTTGGGGAAATTGATCCTCTGCATTTGACCCATCCCATTCATAGTTACCCTTAACCACACATACTAGGAGCAGTGGGCTGCCACAGTACAGTGCCCGCGACCACTTCCAGATCTTATGCCAGTGCCTTGCTCAGGGGCACTGACAGGAATATTAATCCTAACATAGGCTACATGTCTTTGATGGTGGGAGGAAACCAGAGCACCCGGGGGAAACCTACGCAGACACGGGGAGAACATACAAACTCCGCACAGAAAGGACCAGGATTTGAACCCAGGACCTTCTTGCTGTGAGGCAACATTGCTTAACACTAAACTGCCCAATGATTCTGATTAATGACAAAGAATCAAATCAATTATTAAACTTTAAAGTATTTTTTAGAGTAAATTCTCCTTTTTTGGAGTTTTTATAATGAGCTCCACCGCAGTCAAGTAATAAACCCACGTTAAAGCATCAATAATAATAATAATAATAATAATAATAATAATAATAATAATAATGAATACTAGGCTGTCAGAGCTACATTATTCTGAAATGAGCCGTGCTGCATGAAGGGGGTTTGAAGAATATTTCAGTCTAAATTTTGCTCTAAAGTAAAAATTTTGAATGCAGGACTTTTACTCATGACAGAGTATTTCTACACTGTGGTATTGTACTCTTTTGGAAAGAAAATTAAGCAGGCCTGCTTTCTCCTCTTCTCATGGCTGTTAGGTTAGGTAAGGTTATATTAGGTCTATATTTTTTGCTTATGGCCTCATGACTCGTTTTTTTAAATGCATCTACATGCATTTAAAAATAGCCTACAAACCGTTTCACACAGTTTGTGGGCCTATAGTTAGACTTCATTAAATGTCTCATAAAGGCTAAGAGTGACTGTTCAAAAATAATGGGTTACCTCCCTCCTTTACTCAGCTAACTCACAAATTCATGCTTAAATGTTCGGTATTTTATTCTATTTAGCCTAGGCCTATATTTTGTTCCACTTATGTTATTTAGGCTGAACTATTATTTTCAAGTGATTTTAGAAATTTTAACTTGAATCACGTTG
Organism: Naso thynnoides; assembly: GCA_029783665.1. NCBI lineage: Eukaryota > Metazoa > Chordata > Actinopteri > Acanthuriformes > Acanthuridae > Naso > Naso thynnoides. The sequence goes on from JAQLOL010000003.1 coordinate 28,652,769, forward strand.
TCAAGATTTTTACGTTGATGACACAAAAATCTAAATTTATTTCGGCCTCAACCTCTCGCGACAGACGCGTCACCACATTGTCGAAACCTCATGCAATCACGTCTCAGTGGCTCTGTCATGAAATCATGCCGCGGTTCCTCCGTCATGCCGTCATCGATGACTCCGTCATGTGCTGCTCACAGTTTTGCTCTCGTGCTCTGATGATCAAAGATAAACAACGTAAATTAAAAACTCTCCTTTTCTGTCTGCTCAGAGAAAATCCTGATCGGATTGAGGGAAAATTGGTGGCAATTAATCCTCCGGGATTGAGTGGAGAAAAGAGGGGAACTCCCCCCCGCTCCGGCTCTCACTTCTTATTGGATGTTGGCCTGATCCCCGGAGACAGGAGCCACATAAATGAAGCCCGCCAAACGGCCTGTACCGCTCCGTCCATCATTCTTATCAACATCATCATCCTCAGTTTCCTGATGAGCAGCATGACGGCGAGGGAGGAGATCGGAGAAGAGAAGCCCAAAGTGAAAATGTTGTCTCCAGGATTTGGGATTGACAAGTCCCGGCTGCACGGCTCTGGGTTCCGGTCCAAAGGCTTCGCCATCACCGACCTGCTGGGCCTAGAGTCGGACCTGCAGGTGCGGCAGCAGCCCGGCGGTCCTCCGGGTACGGGCCTGACGGCTCCGGGCTCCGGGCCCGGGTCAGAGCAGCAGGGAGGCGGCGGCGGCGGCCTCGGCGGGTTCTCCTTCCCGGGAGGGTCGCTGCCGCTGGGCCTGGGCTTCCTGTGCAGTCTGGCGGCGCAGCAGCCCGCCGGAGCGCCCTGTTTCCTGCCGGGACACCTGCCGCTGCTGCAGGCCCGGGCCGACAGCCACTACCTGCAAAACCTGGAGGCCCAGAGGGACGCGGCTTACTCCGGTACGACTCGGCCCGAATTTACGAACCGTTTTAAAGCTGCTGATCGGGCAGAGACTTGATCTCCGGTCCAGTTCCGCATTTGATCGGGTTTATCTCCCGTGGCGCGTTGAATTTGACTACACGTTTTCAAGTCAACTAATGCTTTTCTTTTTCTCTAAAATGAGTTCAGTGTGTATGATAGATTTCCTTTGGTTCTTTGAAATGTTCGGCTCAGACTCACAGTTTCCAATCAAAACCCTTCTTTGTTTTACTGTTAACCGCACCTTTAACCTGTTTTTTAATTTCTCTGAATTCGTTTTTTGTTTTGATTTGATCTTCTCGTCTGTTTGCTTTTTTGGTACAGAATAAAACGTGTTTCCCTTTGTCTCAGTTCGACTTGGATCGGACAGATCAAATTAAATAAATGCGCTTGTAGCTGTATTTGAAAATAATAGGCTACAGTTTAATACTCCTAAGTTTCGGTGGTTTTTACAGAACATCGCTTTTTTTCGATTTTAATTAATCGTCGTTATCATCTCGAGAAAACACGAACTTGTTTTTTGTTTTTTGTTTTTTGTTTTTTTAAAAAACCTCAACAGGTGTCAAGAGGGTTTTTATTGTTCGCTTCAGTTCAGTTAGGCCGAAACGTGTTCTGTGATCAAATTGTTTTTGACAAAGACAAAAAGAGAAACACGGTCAGCTGATGAACAAATGATCATGGTGACTTGTCGTTAACGTTGATGGTTGGTAGTTATTTTCAGCTGTATTTGTAAAGAGAAATGTTTGTGTGTTTTCTGCAGATGAAGAGTGTCTGTCTGACCGCAACGACTCCAAAAGCTCCACAAACTCGCAGAAGAGGAAGAAGCGGAGACACAGGTGAGAACACCTGAGGGATTTCTTTAGCCTACGTTTCCCGTGACAGCTGTGACTTTATGACCAAAATCGTTTGTCTGCTGATGAGAACTAAAATGTTTGGAGGACACAAAATTAGGCTGTCTGCTGTTTCCTATTTACAAAATAAGAAAAACTGTAAAACCAAATATTCCGTTTTTATTTTAATCGATTCATCCTCATGGCCTAATTTAACTTTATTGTTTCTCAATTTGAATTATGTAGCCTATCAGGATTTTCCGTGTCAACTATTTTGTCTTTGAGAAGGAATGAAAGTGCATTTAATTTATAAAGCGGCTGTATCCAAAACATTACTAAGAGAAAGCCTGTTGGATCAAAAAATAAACACGGGAAAAATCTAATAGGCCTACTGGAAAATATGTAGCCTAAGCTGTTTTTTATGGCCTAATTAAAGAAAAAAATGTCGAAAGAAAATTTAATGTGCTTTGAATTTAAAATAAAACTGGCTAACCGAATTTTGAACTAGTGGACCCACGTGGAGAGTTTAGTGCGAGAAAAGCTTTCAGAAACAGAAGTAGGGAATCATAGGTCTACTGGTGTTTCCGCCACAAATCGACCCTTTTCTGTCCGTGCGTCGCTTCTCCGCTGACGGTTGTTTTTTGCTGCAGGACGGTGTTCACGTCTCACCAGCTGGAGGAGCTGGAGAAAGCTTTCCACGAGGCGCATTACCCCGACGTCTACGCCCGAGAGATGCTCGCCATGAAGACGGAGCTGCCAGAGGACAGAATACAGGTGTGACATCATCACTGTACGCTGCTGATCGATCACCGATAATCAGATGACACTTTACACATTTGCTTTAAAGGAGAGACCAGAGTCTTGAAGACAAACTTTAGATGTTTTGGTTCTCAATCTGTTTGTGGAGAGTTGGTCAGATTTCCAATTTCTAATAGACTAAAAATTTTAATTGAAAACAAGACAGAAAATTCAAAATGTCATAGGCTTATAAAATATGAAAAAGATTTTAAAAAATCTATAAAATATAAAGTCAGATTGTTGTTATAAGATTTTTTATAAACATAAAGAACAACTCTGTCCACCAAAAACTGCATTCTTTTTTAGCACTGTTTGTTCCCCCAATATGGTTTAGAGGATGGGGTTCCCAACATGAGGTTCAGGAACCTTGGGGGTCACCAGAGAAATTTTAGGGGTCATGGGGGGGGGACCTCGT
>JAQLOL010000003.1:28667505-28690628 GCA_029783665.1 Naso thynnoides
AATTAAAAATTAAATGGAATTTTTCACATTAAAATGATTAGATAAAAAATACAGGTGAAAAAGAAATAAAAATTGAGACCTTTATAAAATCACAACAGATAAAAGAACAGCATATTCGGAAATGATTATTTGTGCCAAAACTTTTCAGTCACTTTCTAAGTCAGCTAAAGAAACTTTTGTTTTAATAATAATAACATATTGTTTTTTTGTCACAAAGGACAAAACTTGAATGTGTTTCTTTAAAAAGTCACCTGACCTGGAGAATAGATATGACAGTAAAGTTCCTCCGTACCTACAGACACCTGAGAACACCTGTGTGGCAGAGAGAGAGAGAGAGAGAGAGAGAGAGAGAGAGGTGGAGAGCTCGTGTCCATGTTGATGTGTCACTCATAGATCTGGATGCAGAGACTCAACATGGCAGCTACCAGCGGGAGGGGAACCAGACTCTTCAGGACCATCCTGAGCCGCTGCACGACCCCGGCACCGGCCCAAACCCGGACCAGACCCGGACAGCACAGGTGTCTGTCCTCTCCGTCTGTGCCTCCACCGCCGGGCACCTGGAGCTCCCAGCTGTCCCGACTGTCCTACCCGGATCTGTACCGGCTCTCTTGCACTGATCCGGATCAGTTCTGGGGATCCGCCGCCGCCGACAGACTCCGCTGGGTGGAACCGTTCCACCGAGTCCGGGACTGCGAGCTCAGCAGCGGGAGGGTCAGCTGGTTTCTGGGTGGGAAACTTAACGTGTCCGGTGAGAGATGATCAGACAGTCAAATGCATGATGAATTAACTGACCGGTGATCAATCAGGTAACCGTGATCAGTATATATCAGCCTGCTGCCAATAGTCAGTTTGTCCTACTGCTGAATGCGTTCATAGACGTTGTTGAACTCCGCCGTGATCCGCTCCGTGAAGCCGTTAATCGATCAGACCTCCGTGACATTTTGGTTTTAGGTGTAACGAAGTACTGCGATTCATCGCTTCGCGCTTCGCTTCATTTACGATGGCGGAAAGTTTTCTACCTGTTCTGCACTAATCTCCTCAAAACCATGTGCAATAGTGGTTTCCCATCATTTCTTTTACATGTGCAATATTTGACATCTAATAACATTATGTGCATTGTGCAATATATATGTATATACATATAGTATTATGTGCAATATTTCTTCTATCTTTAACATGCAAAATTGTTTACCATCATTAGGGCCCTACCAATATATTGGTTTACCGATATTATTGGTCAGTATTGGTCTATTGCAGAAATATATCGGTATCAGAATATTTGTTCTCTGGTAAGCGCTGTAGATGAAACTGTTTTTTAAGGCTGAAAAAAATACTTGGACTAGTGATTTAAAATGGTGTAATCATGTAATTTGTCCTGCAGAGGGCAGTCCCTTATTTAATTGGTAATAAGTGAAGTGTTGACTGTTTGGTAAAATGATGTTTGAAATAAAGTTTGTTAGATGTCCTATCTCCATTACATATCTTTGTCACACGTATTTGACAAAAACACTCAAAATATTATATATAGAGTATTGGCCAGTATATCAGATATTAGATTTTTCTAACTCCTTCATATCGTTATTGGCACTGGCCCCAAAAATCCCACATGGGTCGGGCCCTAACCATCATGTATACCTTTATGGTCCCTGTCTGGTGAAATATGTCTTTTATAGTTATATAATTATAACTAGCAAATTGTTCTGTCAGCTTACATTATTACCCTTACCCAATGCCTTTACCTCAGTCAAGTAACCTGTAATTACCAGATTAGGCACAGTTTCTTTGCGCTTACCACTAGACACTTCATTATTATATTTGCAGACAGCCTGTATGTTTTTTTTTTTTCAATTTCCAAAACTCTTCAGCCCAGTGTGTGTGACCCGATCTGGGAAATCCACTGGGATGAGGAGAAGATTTTAAGTTTCCAGACACTTGTTATTATATTTTTAATGTTTTATATTTAGCATATTAGAGCTTTCTTTTCCACTATTATTATTTGTGTTACTGTTATTTAAAGCAATTTGACACAAGAATTTCCTTCGGGATTAATAAAGATCTATCTTATCTTGCCTTAAAGGTATAAGCAAAAGTACTCAAAGCACAATAAATGTGAGGAGAACCTTCACTGTATCATGATGCCTCTTACCCACAACGTAGTCAAGAGATCGTGTAACCAAAAACTGTGATCACAAAATTCAGACGAAACTTCAGATTTTGCTTAAAATAGAAACCATCATGGTGCTGAAAGACAGTTTAGATACAGACTAACAGTTTATATGCAGTATGTCAGTTTCTCTACAGACTGTTTTTTTTTTCAAGACTATTAGTTTCTCTACAGACTGTCGGTTTATTTCCAGACTGTCAATTTATATACAGACTGTCAGTTTTTATACAGACTGTCACTTTATTTTCAGACTGTCAGTTTATTTACACTCAGTTTATATACAGACTGTCGATTTATACACAGACTGCCAGTTTATGTACAGACTGTCAGTTTTTATGCAAACTGACAGTTTATTTACATACTGTCAGTTTTTGTACAGACTGTCAGTTTATATACACACTGTCTGTACACTTAAAGACCCAGTTCCTTTTCATGTCTTCATCCTTGGTTGGTTTTTTGTCTCATAATAATCCAATAATATTCCAATAACAGCAGCTGGATGGTTTATATTGTATCAGATCTGATGCAGGAAGATTTTTTTCCCCTGTTACGTAAATTATTTTGTAAACCTGCTGCATGAGAGGCAAACAGGATCATCAGTCTTAAATCCATTTTAGGATTAATATTCAATCACAGATTAAATGAAGACAGTTTCCATCATGTGTCCACATGCCTGAGATATGATGAGTGTTTATGGGTCTCTTCAACTCATTGTGTGCGCTGTCAGTAATTACATGACATGGAGGATAATTACTGTACAGTGTGGAGAGGAACAATTCCTTCCTCGCGCGATTCACAAAGAGGTCTTCATGTACTGAAGCAGCTTTTTCTTATCTGTTTGTTTTTCTACTGAGTCACAAAAGGGACATAAGAAAACTTTTTTTGGTGAGCAGCAGATAATTTCTGTAAACATGAAATGGAAGGAAAAGCTTTTGAAGGCTCTGTACTTTCACACACAGTGCAAAGATTTTTTCTCTTATCAATACATCAGACTTTTTTTTTGTCTGTCTGTCTGCCAGTGAACTGTCTGGATGTCCATGTTGAAAAGCATCCAGATCGAGTGGCTCTAATCTGGGAGCGAGACGAACCAGGCACTGAGGTGAAGGTCACCTACAGGTAAGAACATTAGTTTGTTTAAGTGCCTTCAGCGGAACGTAATTTATTAAATTTTTTGCTCTGTCAGGTGGATTCACTCTAAAGGAACAAAAGCTGCAGAAATATAACTGAGGGAAAAAAATTAAATTCTTCATAAATTCTCTAATAAAAGCGTGTATTCAAATAAGAGGTTGGCTTCTACTGTGTCATTTTGCTGTATGACCGTTCAGTTCAATGACACTCGCTTCCTGGAGATATTTCAAATTTAAGGTGTAGCAGAAGTGGGATGAAGGCTCTCAATATGTTAAAAAAAAAAATCCATCAGTCAAATACAAAACGAAGGAACCATAAAATAACAGAAACCTGCTCTAAAAAAACAAACACTTCTTTTAAATCTATGGTAAAGGTATTTTTTTCTATGTGTGACAAAAATCTAAGTAAGTATGAAGCTTTATTTATGCAGCAAAACAAAGTGTTTAACAAGGAGAGAGAAGCTCAAAGCTTTCTATGATGATCATCATCTTCAACCTCAGTGTCCTGCTGTCTGTCCAACAGAGAGCTGCTGGAGACCACGTGCCGCCTTGCCAACACCCTCAAGAGCCATGGGATCCAGAAGGGGGACAGGGTGGCCATTTACTTGCCAGTGTCACCGCTGGCTGTTGCGGCCATGTTGGCATGTGCCCGTATTGGTGCAGTTCACACTGTCGTGTTCGCCGGCTTCAGCTCAGAGGCTCTGGCAGGGAGGATCCAGGATGGTGAGTCTTCCTGAATCTCACAGAGTTTTACTGGGGGCAGCAGCCAGGCATTACTGTTGTGCTGCAGAAGCCTTTGCCCTCAACAAAATATAGTGGCAGCATATTACAGACAATCATCCCAGTAATGAGTTGTGTTATCTTTGCTGACTGGTTGGCATTGCAGCGTCTGGGGGTTGCAGTGGAAAATGTTGTAATACTTGTCTGCAGAGTGTTGCTGGTAGTAGCTTGCTCTCCTTGCAGGTTTACATCCAGACGTGAACTGTTGCCTACACAACCAACACACAACCTCCTTATCACTTTCCTCTTCATCAAAGTACTGCCAAACTTTGCTAATTTTTCTTCAAGCCACCATCTCGCTTTGTGCCACTTAAGTTTCAGTTTTTGACCTGCTGGGATGTGCGGGAGGAGGGAGGGGCAATTGCCTGCAGTGGAGGCTGGCTGCATAATATGGAGATGCAACAGTTAACCTGCATTCTACATTGTTAGTTGAATAATTACTAACTGACTCGTATCTCTGGTGTCGACTAGTGAAGGCGTGGGTGTTAAAACGTTCAAACAACTTCTTGCCTGCATCCCTTCTCCAAAGAAGAAGAAACGATTCTTGGCAACATTATGACTGTTCGCGCTGATTAAATTTGAATGGGCAATGACCAAAGACGAAGGGTTTGGAAAATCTAAACCCTTCCCTCCCTGTGGAAATCATTCAAAGTGGAGGCAAAGCCAGACCAAGAGAAGCAAGTCCACTCAGTGGAGTGGGTGGAGTCACTGGTGCTACCTCATTTTGTTTTTGCAGCAGGTTTCCTGTCTCAGTGTTTTCACTGAACGTGAGCTGCTGAACACCAAACAACAGACAGACTCAGTCAGAGACAAGCTGGTTAACAAAGTGGAGCATTTAGCAGCTACAGGGCAGATATCTCCCTCAGGAGGAGACCAAACACAGAGCTATAAATGAGAAAATGTTGGCCTGATGATCATCAGGTGACGCAAACATGACATGAAGCATCATGTTGAAATGTGATGATGGATGAGAAAACAAACAGTTTGATCACATGTTACACACAGAGGATCATGATGATGACGACAAGGTTAAATGTGTTTTTGTTGACTGCAGGTTCAAGCAGCCGCAAAGATGCTGGCATGTTGTTTGTCCGTCTGTCTGTCTGTCTATCCACCACTTGGATGGATCTGACAAAAATATCGTACTTTTGAGAGGACTGTGGGACAGTTTGTGTGCGTGTGTGTGTTTTGCACTTAAACTGCACATGATGAGTTTTTTAATTGCGGGTTCAGACAGTTTTTGTCATAAAGCCGTAGATTAAAACAACGGCATTTGTTGTATTTGTGTATTTCTTCCCATTGTTGTTGGAGAGCAGAATTCAGAAGACCATTGTAAAGAGAAAGAAAAAGTCAAAAATAATTTAGATTGTTTCTTTGTATTTGGTCAAACATTTCTTGTGGTCTTTATGGTCACAGTTAGGGGTCAGTATATAAACAGTCTACGGTTCTGCTCATATAAAGTTTATTTTCCAGTTGAAGCAACTGCTCCTTGAACTTGGACAAAAAATCAGAAGTTTTGAAACTATTTTTACTCAAGCTGCTGTTTGTTTCTTGAGCTTCAACGGCATGAGGGTCAAACCAGCAACAGCTGTTTCCTTTAATGCCTAACTGATCTCCATCATGTTCGCTCAGTGTCACACTGATGGGATTTGAACCTGTGACTGTGTCAGAGTGAATGCTTTGCTCTCCCCTCAGTCAGATCTGAAGCTGCAGCTCTCAGTGGTTGTTTGCTGCTCTGTAGAGGTCACATACGCTACTTGAGGACATGTGTGTTTTGGAAACAGTCACTGCCTTAAGACACCAAACATGGTTTTTTCCACGGTTGGCTGAGCAGCAAGAGAAGCAGAGCATGATGGGTTTGGGGTCGAGTTTATGTGCAGGAATAAACTCTCAAACGTGGAAAATGCTGCAGTGTTTATTGCAGCCACGACAACATCCTGATGATTTATAACTTCTTACAGTCTGAACTACATGGACGCAAACATGTCAAGTTTATCCTGAGGGTGGCGCTAGAAGAGAGATTGAAGGTTATTAAAATATTTAGGGCTGGTCCTCAGGGGACCCTGAATAGAAACAGCACATGATGTCCACTTTTTCTTCCTCCACTTGTAACCTGCACGTCACATTGCAGCTGCTTTTCAGTGAGTCTTTATGACAACTTCATGTTTGCATTATTTCATCCGATGGAAATATTCATCCTGTCCCTTGCATTCATCCAGGGTCAAACTCAACATAAATCAACAACATATTTTCTACTAAATCAAAGCACAAAACATGCAAAGAAAAAGGAGTCAAATCAAATTAAATTAAAAAACACAGTTACAGCTTCAATAACTGATGAAAAATGTCACTAAAACTTGGGCCCCATCCAAACGTATGTGGATATTTTTGAAAACATTGTTTTTTCTCTGCGTTTTCACCTACCGTCCCCACGCAAACAGAGTTTTAGGTCACTGAAAACAAGTTTTGGAGAATGCTGACGTCATTACCTCAACTTGAACATCACAGTTGTTGTTTATGTGTATTGTCACACCTGGAACTGCTCATAAAATGCCTCAAAAATGTCTTTACTTGCATTGGCATGACTCCTAGTGGATATTCTTCTGGCACTTGTTGCTTTATGTTTCAGTGTAACAGGAAGCAGTAACTCTACCTCGTCTTACGTCCAAACATATGAGTCTCCTTTCTTTTTTTGATTTTGGCATTCTTATCCTGTTTACAGTTGCCACTCGTAAGAAGATGCTCAATACGACTGTGCACAGTGTTTTTCTGTGGTGTTGAATTGTACAAATTGATTACAAATTAGTGCCACCTACTGGCCTGGCATGATTATGTGGGTGTTTTTCAACTGTTTCTGCATTGTCATGGGGACAGGGATTATTCAAAAACACCTCCGCTGTGGACAGGATTTTATTTTGTGTATGGAGTGTTTTAAAAAAAAGAATTTAAGTGTAGATGCAGTGGCGCCAGCAGGATTTTATTTCATAGTACGCACAAGAACTGCCCGTCAGGTTGGGTTACCTTTAATGCCAAGGTTTCCATTCGCACATATACGCAGTCTGCTCAGTAAGCAAACAAGAGAGAGACATCTTTTACATGTTACCTGCACAATACCACCATGAAACACTGATTGGCCTCCCGCATAAATTTCAAAGACCAACAAACAGAACTGAGGAACTACAGCCAGCAAAACAACAGGATACAATATGGACATAGCCCAGAGAAAGGTGAAGTCAAAGTCTGCAAGGCAAACAACAGATTCCCTCCCATGGCAGTATTATCACACAGCAACAACATCACCAGTTAGGCAAAAAAAAGTACAGCAACAACAATATGCAACACCAAATCCAAACCAAGATGGTATGATAAACAATCAAAAAGCCAGATTAAAAATTAAAATGCAGCAGTTTTCCTACCTATTGGAAGCTCATTCTGAATCTCCCTGTTGCATCAGTCTCTTGCAGAATGGCCTTCGCATCAACCATCAATGCAAGTCCACTCAGTCGTGATGATGGGAAATACAGCTGAAGAGTTGGATCTTGTGGCTCCATTCCTTTCAAAGAGCTCTTTAAAAAACGGCTCCTCATTCTTTTTTTTCTTTTTTTCTTACTTCTCTCTTTTTAGGAGGCAAGCATTAGTGAGCACAACCCAAAAACAAGTACATGAGTTAACTTAAGTGCTTACTTATTATGTATTTTAAAAATTTAGTTTAACAACAAAATATAGTATTAAATAATTGCCAAAAAATAAAGTAGCTCACTCAACCACTCAACCTCTCTCTCTCTCTCTCTCTGGAGAAGTAGGGAGGGAAGTGCATGAGTGCATAAGGACAGATGAAAATTGGGCAGAGGATGATAGAAATACATTTTTAAAAAGACTCAGATCCCTCCGTTCTTCCTTAAGAGCCATTCCACAGAATCAAATCAGTCGCAAACATCACAAAACTACTCAGTCATTAGTCAGTCATTGTAATCCTCAGATATGTCTTCAAGGGCTGGCCGCTAGCCTCTGTTGTCATAACATGAATGGTAACAGCACTAATGTTAGCTGAGTCAGCATCTGAGCATCTGCTCTCTGCACAATATTCGCTGCTGAAGCTTGTTCACTTTCTATTTTCAAAAGCCTGAAAAATGCTCAGTTGTTTACATTTGCTCATGTCTAGGCTACTTTTGCTTGCTAGAACGCCAAAGATAAGCTGAACCAAGAATTGCTTACATGAGTGCCAGAAATATTTACAATGCACTGACCTCTGGCCCATGTCAGTCCCCGTGAAGCCTACACTAATCATTGACCATCAAAAGTAGGCCTATTTGTGTCATAGTGAGTGGACGGCCGCTGCCAAAAACTGTATCTATTAGCCAATAAAAAAGAATCCAAACACAAAATCTGTTGCTAGTGTGACTATTCTTTTTTTAAGATATTTTTGGGGCTTTTTGGGCCCTTATTTATCCGACAGGACAACTAAAGAGTGGACAGTTCTATTCTATTCGAGTTCTATTTTCAAGATAATATGATAGTCATTTTAAAAATGTATGCGCTGTGCATACAGGATTACGGCTGCCGGCGCCACTGCATGGATGTAGCCTAAGATTTAAAACATGGACATGCAGAAAGACTCGAGAACTCTGAGTTCTGCATGAACCTAAAAGGTCAACAGCAGACTGCAAACTGATTGAACAGAAACATGATTATTCTTTAACTTTGCATTTTTACTAAAACATTGAATGCGTTCTTTATCTCTCCTCTTCCTGTTTGATTAAAACATGTTTTGACCTTGACAGATTTAAAGAAATGCTGTATGAATGAAGTTGACATCCATCTGAGGCTTTACTGTCATCCTGTCAGTTTGCTTGCAGGGTATCAGAGAGACTTGCTCTTAAATCAGAGTGGCTCACTACAAGTCAGGACTCAAACTGCGAGATTTATAACTTCCCCCTAATCAGCGGCACAAGTTCTCCTCTGATCCAGGTGATAAACGTCACCGCAGGAGTTTGTGAGGTTCTTTGTTTGGGAATGAAGATATTTTATCACCAAACTCTGTGGATCTTTAAAGGTTGACGGCAGCTTTAAAGAGTTCAAAGGTTTACTCAGGATCCTGAAGAACAGAAAGTTCAGGAAACAATCAAACTCAAGTGTTAGTGTTCATGTGTGACAGCAGAGATACAGAGCAGGCTGACAAGAAACAGAAACACAATAGAAATGATTAACTCCAAACTTCCTGCAAAAGCACTCGAAGCCTTAAACTGCATGTGTGTGAAAGGAGACTCACCTGCTTCCACATGAGGCCATCAATCCTCCCTCAAATCTCCTTAAGTTTTTTTTCCCACTGGAAACCAGTTTTTGAAACCATTCAGGTCCATTTAACTCCCAGTGCAGTTTCTTGTAGCCTATAAAGAGAGAAAGTGGAGGGAGGAGCGATTGATGCTTACAGTGATTAATGAGGGACCAGATGTGATGAAGCAGGTGTGTGTTGTGTTCACAGCTCAGTGTAAAGTCGTGATCACCTGTAATGAAGGTGTGAGGGGCGGCCGAGTCGTCAACCTGAAGTCCACGGTGGATGTAGCTGTGAAAAGCTGCCCGAGCGTCCAACACGTGTTGGTCTCTCAGCGGACAGAGAAGCCAATTGCGATGGGAAAGCTGGACGTCGCTCTGGAGGAGGTCAGTCACCTGATCATTCATACTCATTGGGGCTGATTGATTAGGGTGCTGCATGACACAGAGATGTTGTTATTGAATGCTGTCGTTCTCAGTCAGATGTTGTGTGTTGCAGGTCATGTCGTCTCAGTCTGCTGTGTGTCCTGCGGAGCCGCTGGACAGCGAAGACATCCTGTTTCTGCTCTACACTTCAGGAAGTACGGGAAAACCCAAAGGCATCGTCCACACACAGGCCGGATACCTGCTATACACCTCACTCACACATCAGGTACACACACACACACACACACACACACACACTTACACTTTCCTCTATCCCTTCTGGTCTGCGCGTCCTCTTTCTTGCACTCTCACTCACACAGCAGGTAGAATCTAAAGAGATTTGTCTGAATTTAGCTTTCACATGAACCTGAAATAAAACACGCACATTCTCGATGACGTGTGGAACGTCTGATCTGAGAAGTTTTGTGTTTTAGAGATTGAACGGCCAAAAGAGCCACTTCCTTCAACACTGGAACCGTTTGTTTCTCAGGTTGGTAATTCGGGTCGTGTTGGTGCTTTAATGAGGAAGTGAAGACAAAGCAGAGCAGTTACACAACAAGCCAAACAAAAACTCGGCTGTTTGTCCTCAGAGCGACAAGGACGAGGACAAGGATGAAGATGAGGATGAGAGAGCAGCCCTGAGGACAAATCTGCCTCTGAAAGCTTTAAATTAGCTTTTATTCTGTCTGATAAGCAGAAACATCTGCTTTGTGTGTGTGTGTGTGTGTGAGTGTGTGTGTGTGTGTGTGTGTGTGTGTTTGCAGGGATTGACATGATGTTTATGATGATAATTGAGTGAACACAAAAACCATAATAACCCCCCCATCACTGCCAAATATTTATCAGTGCTAATTTCTAAAGCAGCTTAGTGGCTGAGGGTTTGGGGGGGGTTGGCTCGCTGCTTGTTTGGATGAAACAACAGAACAAAAGCTGCTTTATCTGAAAAAGACAAGGACAGCTGGGCCTATGCCAGGGCAAGAGACACTGCCACACAGATAGAGAGAGAGGAGACGTTGCCAGGCACCTCACGTTGTTTCTGACTCCAGATTCCTTCCACGAAACTGGCACAAACATTCATCCGTTTGCTAAGCAGAGAGCACTCACCTCTGCAGGATGGAAGGCAGATGTCCGCGACAGGCCGAGGAACGTAAACGGTTTGGTCAGAGGTGGAGAAGTTTCCACATGGATCACTGCAGGAAAAGCTGCAGTGTCACACTGTTAAAACACAAAGTGAGAAGCCACTGAAGAGATTAAAAATGTCTCTGATATCACCTGAAATGTCAGCATTTTACAAATTTAAATATGTTAAAATGTGCAAGTGAGATGATTTCATTAAATATGTGCCAGTTCTTTTGATAAACATCTAGAAAAATGACCTAACACCTCAAAACTGACCAGAGCACCAAGAAACCGTGTGACCCCTCCTACAGTAGCAAAAGTGCCATCATCATTCAGCAGAATGATGTCCATATGAATGACAACTAAACATTTAATTATTTAATAAATGTTATTCATAATTATTCAATAAATTAGATTATTTGATAATAATAATAACAACAAATCACATTTTGCAAACTCCACTTGATAAGGTAAGTAAAATTACATCTGAATCTGAAAAGTAGCTTTAATTATCAAAAGTGGAGTGAGTAAAAGTACAGTATTTCCCTCTGACATAATGTGGTACAAGTTTAATATGAATTAGTAATACTCAAAGTACTCAATTACAAGTCTCTCAGAACTGTAGGCCTACTGAAGTAGTGTACTTTAGTAACTGTACTAAAGTAAGCAACATTTTCACTGAGCGGTACAGTTCAGGTTGATAAAATATTTCACAAAGGTACCAGAGGTGCCAAATAACCACACCCTGCCATACCTGTGTTGGCCACCCTTTTGTTGAGGTACTAAGCAGTCCGAAAGTGAGCCAAGAGGGTAAAGCTACACCTATTGCAGTCCGTTTACTGTAAGCATTCAAAAAGCTGCTTTTAAGTGTTGTTGTAGTACTGTAATGTGTCCCTTTAGTAAGTTTCATATATTTTATTCGGAGAGAATGTTGCGATGTAGATTCAAATATGTAGTCAGTTAACTAGATGTTGTTTATAAATCTGTCACAAAGGTTTTTGGATTTGCGAGGAGCTGCAGCTCTTGGTGAGACCTGCTGGTCCACTTGCTGCATCAGCGCTGTCACTCTGGAGAGAAAGTTACCGATGAACTAATGATCTTGGTGGAGATTAAACGCTGGCCGTAATGTGTCATTAGTATTTTAAAACATGAAACAGAAAAAAAAGGATGTTTTGCTGCCTTCTCACGTTGATTCTTTGCCATAAGTTTAATGTTACTTGTAGAAAAAAAGATCATTTCATTCACTGAGCTGCTCAGATGCAACTTTTAAGGTACCATTCAGTGGAAATAAGGCTGTAATGTACTCAAGTACCTGTGACATTCAGGCTTAAGTCTTGTGTTAAAGTGTGGTTTTTGTTTTTGTTTGTTTTTTTTCAGTACGTGTTTGATCATCAGGACGGCGACGTGTTCGGCTGTGTGGCAGATGTCGGCTGGATAACAGGACACAGCTACGTGGTGTACGGCCCACTGAGTAATGGCGCCACCACTGTCCTGTTTGAGAGCACACCTGTTTACCCAAACCCTGGTAAGAGATCCACAACTAGAGACTGCTCTCATCACCCAGCAGGGCGAGCTGCGTTAGAGGATTTCTGCCTCTGTGATCATAAACATAAGAGAGAACTGCAACTCCCAGGATGCATTGCACCAGTGACCATCCAAACACTCAGCTTCACATTATGTTGAATGCTCTAACTCCATTCATTTCCCACATATTGAAAATTCCAATGCTGATTTCATGTCTTGACCCCAAAAACAGCAGCGGAATATGAATGACGTATGCTGTGTGTCCAGCTCCAAACCTATTTATTTTTTATTTATAACCTTTGTTATTTCGGGGGAGGTTCCACGCCCTGATCACACAGTTACACATTCACACCTGGAAGTTGAACAGTACAACCACAGTCCAAACTGCAGCCTCTGATTGAGGTTAGGGGCCTCAATCAGAGGCCACCACTGCCGCTGTATGATTGACATGCATACAGTAAAATGCATGCTGGGATACTTACCTGCTGTGTAGGACACGCAGATTTTAAAAGAAAACGAGTGAAGCCTGATTGTCATCATCAGTTTCTCCATCCTTTAGTCACCCAGTGGGTCAATCTGGCCAAAATGTCGCTGTGAGCACACAGAGCTGCCAGCCTCAAAACTTCAACAAGTCAAATGTTTTGTAATTTCTAGTAAGGTGACTTTCAGGCGTCTTTGAAAGGTCAGGTTCAGTTTAAACCTGAAGCTGCTGAATATGTTGGCAGAGCACTGAATGAGCAGAGGGAGTGTCGTTTTGTTGGCATCTCTCCAGTGTTTGGTTACTCATTAATGGCGCTAATGGGGGTTTATTACCTTCAGCTGTAGAACAGGGCCAGTTTATCGCACCTGTACTGCTCCAACCAAACCTGTGATGTTGGCTTAACCTTTCATGTGTTTGTGGTCAGTTGGTTGATGCAGACTTTCGTACGGGTTGGGGGGGTTCAGGAAGTGCATGGGAGAAATGAGAAGACAAAATGATGACAAATAAAAAGGCTCCTAGTTAAAATTTAGTTTTCTCCAAGTCCATAAATCTTTCCCTTGATTTACATTTGAACAGCTGATAAACAAAACCTTTGCTGTTGTTGTTGTTGTTGCTGTTGTGAGCATGTTAGCATGATGATGTTAGCATTTAGCACAAAACCTCCTACAGCTTTTAACATGACTGTGGACAAACAGGTTGGAAAAAGTGCTGCTTCGTACTTGCCAGCACAGTTATTAATGATAGGCCTCTATTTTATCACCTCCTCAGGGATTACAGATGAAAATTAGCTCATCAAGTTAACTCTAACACAAATTTAAAAAAAATAAAAAGTTAACTTTGACTCACACACACACAAAAAAAGTTAACTCTGACACATTTACATTTAAGTGGAAACTGAAATGTTGATTAATGTGCTTTGTCCCTGGTCAATCAATCAAATCTGACATTATTTAACATGTTATCACTTACATAAACTGAACGAAGGTCAATTTTTATGCCAGATGATGGAGGTTTTCTGTGTTTAGCCGCCTCACCGTTACCATGGAAATGTAGATCCAATCTTTTGCATTTAGAATACAAAACACATTATAAGTTCACACACACTCACACACACACAAACACACACACACATTTCCATAGCATGTGTGTGTTATTATATGTTCATACATTCATAAATTCTGTGCGTGTGTGTGTGTGTGTGTCCTTTAGGCAGGTACTGGGAGACGGTCCAGCGTCTGAGGATCAATCAGTTTTACGGAGCTCCGACAGCTCTGCGTCTGCTGCTGAAGTATGAAGAGAGCTGGGTGAAGAAGTACGACCGCTCGTCTCTGCGGACTCTTGGATCAGGTCACATGATCACAGTTTCATTGTCATTCATCCCAGTGACATCGCGCAGACTCAGGTTGGACTCTGTGGTCGCAGTTTGTCACTGACTTTGAGATAAGATTGATAAGATCAAATCCACCATTTTCATTACCAGCTAATGACACAGTCATTGTGACATCAGACAAAAAATGGAGTTAAGCCAGACGTCTAAAAGTAGAGCTTCCAGATAATCCGCACACGGAACAAAGATCAATATTCAGCCTATTGATTACACACATTCAAAGGCATTAACTGTGAACTGTGTAACTTTCAGACTTCAGTTTCCTTCTAACAGAGAAGATGAGCACATGCATGAATTTTAACTGAGGTCAGAACTGACACCAGTGTTTCAGAACCACGTTAACGGAAAAGTTCTGCAGAGTGGAAAAAAATCAAGCATCAAATTTGAAAACACTCGTTAATACTGATGCACCAACGTCAGAGCAGCATTTGACTAGTGGAGCTGCTGCAGGTGGAGACAAATTGAATGACTTTATGTACAGTTCGCTCATTTAGTGTGGTTTGATACCAGGGGTGAGGCCCTTCCTTAAGGTCACCAGATTAATTTGAGGGGTCGTCAGATGATAATTAAGAGTGGAGAGAATAAATGCAAAGACCTGACAGACAAATCTGGTTTTTATTTTCTGAAATGATCTTTGAACTCTTCAGGCCTCCAACAACAAATATCAACTTTAGCAAAGCTCCCAGCATGATGTTGTTTTTTATTGAGTCACAAACCTGAAACGCCAAAAACCTTGAGTTTAATCTGAAACAATCCCTTTCTAAACTATATGAGTGTGTGTGTGTGTGTGTGTGTATGTGTGTGTGTGTGTGTGTGTGCGTGTGTGCGTGTGTGCGTGCGTGCGTGCGTGTGCATGCGCAGTGGGGGAGCCCATTAACCATGAGGCCTGGCAGTGGTTCCACAGTGTAGTTGGAGATGGACGCTGTCCTTTAGTGGACACCTGGTGGCAGACAGGTGAGACACCATTCTCTCTCACACAGATGCACACGCACACACACACACCTGTTTGAACCATGTGTGTGTGAGTTTTAGATTGTCATGCTTTTCATGTTATTTATACCTTTGTGTCTTTTGTAAAGTAGCTGTGCACAGACTTATCTCACTGCTGTTCCTTCTATTTCAATTAGGTCAGGTCTCTTTAAAACAATACAAGGTGAACCTGAGGCACACACACACACACACTCAGTCACACATACCTATGTAAGCAGAACCTCTGTCAAATTTCAGTTGTTGAATTGGCTGCTTGGAGACACAAGATGTTGACGTCCCTGTTTCATGACTTTGACTCATAAAATCCTCACAGTAAATAAAAACACCTTCTTTGAGTTTAAGAGTCACCTCAGGAGGTTTTATAACAGAGATCTGAGCTCGATCACAGGGAGGTCGACAGAGGTGACAAAAACCTGCTGCAGTCATACAACACAGATACCAGCATGTTATAGCGCCACCTTTTGGCAGATATGCACTCAATTTGGCTTTGCTGTACCTGGATGTTGTTTAGAGAATCTTGTGATTTTCCAACATTGGCATCGGCAAACATCAATGTCAGGATAGTAGCACTTAAAGTTCAATATAAGCAAATGTGTGACTGAAATCACTCGTTCATTCCTCATAAAGTTTCCTTTATAGTGAGATTTCAGTATCATTTTGCGTCATCACAGGCAGCTGGACAGTCTCAAACTGTTATAAAAAGCAACAGGTTTCACCATTGGATTGTTAGCCGAGAGTTTTAAACCTTTTTATGGGGTTTTACAGGGTTACACAACATTTGTATCATCTTTTATAATGTTCCATCAAAAAACAGAAAGAGCAGAAGCCTGAGGACATTGACCACAGATCAAAGAGGCAATCCTTTTGCTGAAGTCATCTCAGTAAGCATCTATACATCATCCGCTGTTTTCTTTACACTCAAATTCAGACACTTGCAGTAATAAAGGTAACCCTGCACCATGTAGCATGTAGTAAATGTGGAGTGATTTACACAGAAAGATACTTCATTAATCTTCTACAGGAAAATACTTTGTTATAGCAGCTACATTTCATCAGAAAAAAACACCACAACACACTACATCCAATACTATGAGCACACCTGCTGTATGCACATTGATGAGAACTAGGAAATTTGGAAATAAATATGTTAGTAAAAATACCAAAATTTCACATATAAAAGCTATAAAAATATGTATAATTTTAGTAATTACTCATGTGCAAAGTGCTAAGAAATGAGCAAAATAATGATTCCTGTATTATCTAAAAATGCAAATAAACGTAAATAGGAGATTAAAAACTATGTCAAAACACCTAAGTACATGTGTACATGCATGCAAGGTACATGCATGCACGGCACAAATACAATATTATTGCATTTTATTAAACAGTCTGATGGCAGCTGGCAGGAGAGACTTCCTGCAGCGTTCAGTCCTGCATCTTGGAGGGATCAGCCTGTGACTGAAGGTGCTGTGTCGAAAAACCTCCAGAACACAAAGTGGATGGGTGTGATTGTTGATTACAGAGCCACTGTCTCACAGAACAGCTCTGCTGCCCCCACTCCCAACCCCCACCCCCATGACAAGACAGCGGAGGATCACTGACAGCAGTGTGAGAGTGTGTGTGACCTAATTCCTCGACAATCGCCGTGTGTCAGAGTGTGTGTGTGTGTGTGTGTTTGTGTGTGTGTGTGTGTGTTTAAATCAGACTTTAAACTCCCTGCCAGCTGCTTTTATTTTTCTTGAAAGGAGAAAAATCCACAATAAATTAAGAAATTACAGGAAATTAAAGCTGCATGCAGAAGCAGCACCCGGGGCCCTCTAGTGGCAGCCACAGGTAACTGTTATATATAAACTGTAGGTTTAAAGGACATTAATTTCTAGTTTTTACAAATTAATTTTTACTCAATTTTTATATTTACAATGCTATAACATTTAATTATTTACTTTATTTGTTTGCACATTTTCATCAACAATGACAACAATAAGACCAATCCTGCTGAATCTGCTTCCGCAGATTTCTTTGGGTTCCTCCTAGCCTCTGATTGGTTATTTCAGTCACACTTGAGTTAGAAACAAAGAGGTATTGTGTTTTTGGAAACTGCTTAAGTGTGAGGAGTATGCCTCATGTTACACTGTTTGTTTTACAAATAAATATTCACACATGTCAGAAGAAGAATTATAGACATTAAAGTAGTCACTTTAATATTGCTGCCACTAGAGGGCATTTGCAGAACACAGACTCTTCCAAAACGTGTGTATGTCTGCAGGTCAGTCAGTCTGCAGCTGTATATATTCCTGGTTAAATATTTATCATCAGGTGTTTATTGAACAAACCTGAGGCACTGGAACACATCAAAGAGTCAAACTGCCCTCTGTGTGGAGGACTTCTTTCTTCTTTAGTGATGTGAAATAAGAGTCTTTGTTCTTGCTCTTACTTGCTCTCTGTAGAGACCGGTGGCATCTGTATCGCACCTCGGCCAGCAGAGGAAGGAGCACCAATCATCCCAGCGATGGCGATGAGGCCGTTCTTTGGCATCCAACCTGTTCTCATGGGAGATAAGGTGACCTGAAAACAGAGCTGCACAGCCACAAAACAACAAGTGACAAACAAACAAAGTAAACAAGTGTGAGTTTGCAGACAGGGAACCTGATGTCAACAAATACAAGAACCTGAGGAGTAACTTCACATCCACTTCTATTGATTTTCTGCCTGACACATTAAGTCTGTTACCATACATTCATTGATCCTTGTCCCATTTTACAGTGTTGGTTTATACATAAGTTATTTGTGCTGTTGTGTCCTGACCAACAAACTGTGAGGTACAAAGCAGTGAAACCACTACACTTTAAAAACTTATTAAACAAGATCAAACATATCATTCAATGAGCTTTACAGTAGTTGCTAGCTGGATTTTGTTCCCTTTGAGCAAAGGCAGGCCAGCTGTTTGCCTCCGTTTGCAGTCTGTGTGCTAAGCTAAGCTAACTAACTGCTAACTGTAGCATGTAATCAAATACCGAACTAAACATGTGACTAGTGATGATACAAGCCAAACGTACAGATAATAAGCATATGAAGGTCCAAGGATGGAGCTTTAAGGGACTCCACACAGCCCCCCTCCACCTTGTGATTAACCTAGATTGATTAGAGACTTTGAAGATGGAGTACTTTCCAGCAAGCTCTCCTCCAATCAGCTTCAAGACGCCCATCAATCTCTACGTCTCGTTAACCCCACTTGACCTTTAGATTCAGAGGTCAAACGAGCCTTCGAGTGACACCTCTCTGTCTCTTTCTCTGTTTAATCTTTCAATTCCAGTAGCATCTGTTTGCTTTGATTAACAGACTTTCAGGCTCAGTTGGGATGATCGCTGCCCCCCCAAATTAATTATCCGCTAGTTTCCCCATTTCATTCCCTCTGTTTAAGAACTGTAATCTCCAGGCGTTCCAGAGTTTTTCATCATCACTGGTTACTGAGTGTAGATTAGATTAGATTAGGCCTCCTTCAGTTTCACATTTCATCCTCAGAGGAGGTCGGGGTCACTTCACTTTCACTTCAATCCTCTCAGCGTCAGCACAAACTGCAGTGTAGCCACTAATGAAGACGATCCTCATGTGTTTCGTAGACAGATTTAATTTGGACAATTTAACACTGGCTTTGCTCTCTATGGAAAGCTGCTGTGTTTACTCAATAACACTGAGTTTGTTTCTGAAGAATTTAGAGAACGATCATTAGCAAACAGTCTGTGACATTATGCTGTGTCCTGTGGACCTCCTCTGCTGTGCATCTTAAAAGGAGTATTAATGTTTTTTCTGTGATGGTGGATGAAGCATTCACATCCTTCCTTGTGTGTGTGTGTGTGTATGTGTGTGTGTTCATCTGCTCTGTCCCGCATGTTAAATGTATTTGTAAATGTGCTTGCGTGGTTGTCAGGGTGAACTGATGTCAGGTAACTCTGTCAGTGGAGCTCTGTGTATCAGCCAGCCGTGGCCTGGGATGGCTCGAAGCATCTATGGAGACCATGAGAGATATATCGATGCATATTTCAAACCATATCCTGGTCAGTAAATATAAACAAGCAGCATTTACTCAGTTTGTCATGCCAGTCTTTGAGCTTGTGTCTTGTCTGTCAGGTTGTTACTTTACCGGCGACGGAGCATACAGGACAGAAGACGGCTACTACCAGATAACTGGCCGTGTGGATGATGTCATCAACGTCAGTGGTCATCGTCTCGGTACGGCGGAGATAGAAGATGCTTTGGTACAACGCCACACACATACACACATACATATCTCATATAGAAATACCAGCTAACAATGGAGGGTTTCACTCTGATTACTGTTTAGATTTATTTTTGTTATCATTTAGTTGTTAAGAAAATATTAAGAAAACCAAGCAGTAGCAACTGGAGACACATGATGACAAAACCCCTTAAAGTCATCATAAGATCTTGAATGTTTCCTTTAACTTCAGAGCATCGTAACTGGATCTGATGTTCATGAAACAGAGTCCATGACCAAAAGAAGGTCAGTTAGAAGTTTGTGGAATTTATGAAAGGAGGAAAAAATAACAAAGGTGAGAATGAGATAAACCAAGATAAAACAAGACAGAACTGTTCCTCCTGTCATGCTCACTGATCTTCTCAGCTGGAAACTGACCATGAACTCTTGCTGGGTTTTGTGTTGATTTGCAGGACGAACATCCAGCTGTTCCAGAAACAGCCGTGATTGGATTCCCACATGACATCAAAGGAGAAGGTGAGAGTTGAAACACACCTGATCTGAACTCCCATTATCCTCTGCTGCCCTCTGTGCTTTTTCTATAGAAACATGTCAGCTCATCATCAGACAGGTCTGTGATCCTTTCAAAATAAAGACAGAGGTGACTGGTGGTGAGGAAAGCAAAGCTCCTCATGTTGATGGAGGAAAATACAAAAAAATTAAAAAATAAAAATTTTCAATTACATTATTAAGAACAGTCATCATTTGGAGATCAAAGTCTTTTTAGATAAATTAATTGATGTATAAACTCATAAATATGCTCAGAATACTATTTAACATGATTTTATTATTTGCTGTGATGAGTCTGACATTTGTTTAACAAATTTTTGTTCATGTTTCTCAGTTATGTCAGCACTTTTTGTCATGTCTGTTTTTGCATAGTAAGAACCAGAGGAAGTGAAGGAAAAAAGTCAAGCTGCTGAACAGTAAGAAACAAAGCTTTAATTTCACAGACTCTGCTGCCACCTGCTGGTCCGTTAGCAAAATTACTGCAGAAGAGATGCACTTGAAAAATAAAGTTAACACAAATGAATTTAAAGTGTGGATATCAGCGGTGGACAGATGTGTGTCATGTGTCTGTGGAGGTGATGCAGGGAGGGACACAGACAAGCGCAGCCTGTAAGACAGTGAGAGGGGCCGCACACTGTGCTCCTCATTTATCAGTCAAGTCACTGGAGAAGCCAAAGAAGTTAAACATGATCAAACAGTTATTGGTTTATCAGTCAGAACAATTCAGGAGAGGATTTCTGGTCTATAGCACTGCTTTCACATTTCTTCCTAAGTGTGTGTGTGTGTGTGTGTGTATGTGTGTGTTTTCCCCCCAGTACCGTTTGCCTTTGTGGTTTTGAAGGAGGAGTTTGCTGACAAGCCCCCTGCCATCCTCAAGCAGCTCAGAGAACTCGTTGCCACAAAGATTGCCAAATACGCTGTTCCGGAGCACTTCCTGGTGAGGCCCTCACCTTAGTTTCCTTGGCAACACAAGTGCACACCTAACTTAAGTAGTGATGTCACAGTGTATAGCTTGACATCACTGCAGCAAGATAAGAGGTGAAACTACTGGAGGTTTAGGAGATATTAATGACATACTGTGTACACACGTTGGGATAAGCTGAGTAACACTGAGGCATTAGACAGTTTCAGTTATCCTCTTGCATTGATTTGGATTTTATGAAAACCTGTCAGCCCATCAGGAGTCCGTATTTCCTGCTGTTTGTCTCTCAGGTGGTGAAGCGGCTGCCGAAGACTCGCTCAGGAAAGATCATGAGGCGGATACTGCGAAAGGTTGCCATGGATAAAACTAGCGACCTCGGCGATGTGTCGACTCTGGATGACCCATCCGTTGTCAAGGAGATTATTGAGGCCCACAAGCAGTACAAAAAGCAGAGAGAAGAGGAGAAGAAGAAGAAGAGGCAGTAGGACCAACTTTCTGTCTTTAAAAAACAAAGAGGAAGTAAGGATGGCTAATCAGGTTCTCAGGTACAAATGACATCATCACCCCTTTAGGTAGAACCAGAGCTGTTCAGAGCATGGATGTATAATAGAACCATTTGCCTCTGTGGTTACCAACAATCCACTGCTCTCTCTCCTGTGTGTCAGCAGCCTTAAGGAAAGAATCTAATTAAATTTCAAACTGTGCAATGTTTTAGAAAAACAGAAACCGTCTGTGCCTCATGAAGAAAAATCTGTTTTAGTTCTAAAGACTAAATTCCAATTTATGACCTTATTTTGGTCAAGTTTCTTATTAAAAATCAAAATTTTGAACTTTAATGGACATTTTTTAGTAATATTTTTACACAATTTTAGAATCAAGCTAAAGTTTAGAGTTTAAGCCCATTTGCCATTGATTTTTTAAATAACTTTTGATTAATAGACAGATATTTTGTGATAAGGTCATATTTCAAAGATTCATAGTTTGCAGCTGTAATTGTATACTGACAGTTTTCTGATCAGATACGAATTTATCACAAATATGCAGAAATAAACTTTCACTGAGTTACATGAACTCTACTTTCTGTGTAATATTTTTATCTTACTGTAATAAAGATTTGCACAACACACTCAAAAAAATCACTTCTTTCATCAGAAAAATGCAGAATAGAAGCAGACTTAAAATTGTTAAAAGATAAAATGTTATATTTTATATCACATAATATATTCATGTTCATCATTCAGAAAAAATAATGATATTCAGCCTTCACTCTGACTTCTTGAAATGAAGTAAATTTGATTAGAACTTATTTACATGATATAAAATGAAATATTTTAAAGTGTCAGTTGTTGTTTATTGAGTAATAGGCAAATACTTATCTTTTCTATAATGTTTTGCTACAAACACAAGGATTTAGATATAAGATACATTTTATGCCTCAATTAATTCAACCACATTAAGCCTAATAATGAAGCTGTAAGAATTATTTTAATATATATTGTATTTTTTCTTTGTTCTTTTTTCTTTATTGTGGATTTTGTTGTGTTTGGGTCCTCTGGCCAGCAGAGGGCAACTTTCTCTCACTTCCTCGCCCGTAAAAACTGCCGTACGTGAAAAGAAGGTGTCGCAAAGTTGTCAGCTATGGCTGCTCAATGGTATGAACCCAAACGGATCCTCCCCGACCTTTAGTTTTTAGTTTTTATTAAACGAAACTGAATTTCGTGTTTGAGTTCAATGTCGGCCTCCGTGGAGCAGCTAGTGTCGGCCATCTTGGAGGAGTTCATGCTGACGGCGGTGACGGAAATCTGCGCGAGACTCCAAGTGAAGGATGATGAAAACTCAAAGACAGAGGTTACACACACACACACACACACACACACACTAACAAACACAGCTTTGCGCAGATATTCCATGAGATATTCTTGTTCGGACTTTACATCGACTTCCATTCATTTGTAGAGCCTACCCCAAACAATTACAATTATTACTAACTTTAACCAATGTATACCTAACCCTAACATATACGTTACCCCTAAACTTCCAGTTCGAAATTCTGTAAGTGTAACAGCTGTGTTTTTTAAATTGTCTACTTTTTGTTACCTTTATTTGCAGAGAATAGACGATATATATATATATATATATATATATA
>JAQLOL010000003.1:28704975-28719592 GCA_029783665.1 Naso thynnoides
AAATAAGATTTTGTTTTCTGAATATTATATTAAGCATTGAGCACAAGCATTTTTTATGCTTAGCTAGTATGTTGTTGTAAAATAGGCAACCAAAATATTAACCATAGGCTTCTTTGTTATAACGAATCTAGATTTGTGCATTATAACATCAAAACACTGGGTAGAAAACCAAAAAATAATGCCAGGCCTGTAGCAAATAAGATCAGAGGAGGCCTAAAAGTCCGTCTGAAATACAAAGTCCTCTGCAACAGAGATTGACTAATATACAGAACAAAACGTGGGGTAGGAAAACAGACTAATGTCAGGCCTAGACTGATAATGCCATATATTGCAATACTCAGCATTATTTACACAAAATTTCAATCAAGAAGGACCAAGCAGGCCACAAGAAATCTCCCCATGGGCCGCCGGTTGAATATCTAGGGTTTAGATTGTTTTCAATGAAGAATATTTTATGCTAAATCTACGTGCCTTGATAACATCCATCTTTAATCTAGCTGCCTATCATTTTTTAACATCTCAATATATTTGAATGGATTCTCTCCAATTTGTGCAGGAAATTGGAATCTTTCAAGACACGCAGCAAATTTTTCTAGTGTAACCACTGCGTCCATCAAAACACCGTTGGTGCGGATGAACCTTCCCAGCTGTTTTGATGGACGAATTTGGTTTTGGATTGATCATGTGGATATGTAAACACAAGAGAGAAACCATTACAAAGGCAGTGAGAAGTAAACGTGGTAAAAAGTTTACTAACTTTGTCATCTATAGTTTATTAGCCAATTTTCTTCAGAAGGAGGAAGCTCTTCATTTCCATTATAACATTAACGTTACTACGTTACTCTGTCACTTTAGAAGGAGCAAGATCTTGGTGGTGTCAAGAATGAAAAGCCTGTTTTGTTCACTAACAAATGGATGGGCGCATGTTTACCAACCCAAACTGACAGCTTGATTAGGCTAACGTTAGCTACATTAGCTGCTGATGATCATGGTGACATTAATGTAAAGCTGGCTAACGTTAGTAATTTAAATCAATGTTGTGAACCGACACCTTGGTGGAGACAGTAGGTGAGTGTGTTTAACTTGTCTCCATTAAGGTGTCGGTTCACAACATTGATTTGACAGATTAACGTGAACCGGCACACTATAACGTTACTATAACATCAGCAACTTGTGTAGCTAACGTTAGCCAAGCTAACCAAGCCATTGTTTGGGGCGGTAAACATGCGTCCATCCATTTGTCCGTGAACAAAACAGTCTTATCCCTAATTTGAAGACACCACCAAGATCTTGCTGCTTCTAAAGTAACGTAGTAACACAGTAACGTTAACGTTATTTTGGAGACAAAGAGCTCCCTCCTAATTAAGAGATGAATAAGTTGGTCTTAATCCCAAACTCCAGTTTGTCCATCAGAACAGCTAGGAAGGTCTGTCCGCACCAGCGATGCAATGTATGTCCTCCCCACAAGAAGCACCAGAACAATACCGCTGACGTTACCACTTAGCTTGTCTGAAGTTGGCTTCGCTGTATTGGCAAATGAGTGAATTACTTTTTGGTTTTCCAGCAATATTAGATAAATATAAAGTTTGAATTTGGTACCATAGCTTACCTTGGATAAAAAAAAACAAACCAAAAAAAAACATTCATATTATTCCATATTTCATGTCCACTTTAAGGTTGTGAACAGGAACAGTGTTAAGTGTTACTGCACTTTCTCACAGTCACCTCGAGGAAGTAAAGAGTGCTGCTTCATTGTGGTTTAGAGCAGCCTGAGAACTGTCTCCTCCTGTTGTTTAGGTGTAGTCCTCGCTCCGTACATGCAGAGGGGCACTTCAGCTTTCTGCGCAAGTTTACATGTAATCTCAGCTTTCAGAATGTAATAGATCAACAGTATTGATGATCAGGTAATATCAAGATCCGTATCTTCCTCCAGCTTACTTTGGTACTGACTGAAAAGTGTCCACAGAACTAAGGATGAAATCCTGAATCAGAAACCAGATTCAGTCTCTTGTGTAAATACCTGATCCAGGTTGATAATCATTCTGAGAAATCCAGATACACCTGCACACACATCAGCAGGAACATAGGTGCTGATAGAACCACCGACATGTGATTCAGTTAGTATACAGAACCACAGACACTCGTCTTTGTTGGTATTAATGCTGTTCTCTGGACAGGGAGCCTCCTGTGGGCTAGCTTAGAAACATCACTGAGCTTTTCGTCGCTGACAGATGTGTGAAAAACGTTATCCACTGTGTCCTCTGTTCCCACTGCAGGAAGCCGCGCCTACGTGTTGCTGTCTCTCAGCCAGCAGGATGGCATCGAGCAGCACATGGATTTTGATAACCGCTACACTTTGCTGGAGCTGTTTGCTGAAACCACGTCATCAGAGGAGCACGGCATCTCCTTCGAAGGGATTCACCTGCCTCAGGTAAACACGTGGTTTCTAATGTTGGTGTGAGGACTAGGGATGGGCATGATTCATAAATCACAAAGTACTTTACAACAATAAAATAATGAAAGAAACAAATTATATAAGAACAATATTAAAACAATCATTGGGAAAAAAGTGTAGGGATTAGCACAACACAACAACTAGGGACTAGGGCTGGGCAATGTATCAATAATTTATCATGATATGAGATAAGATATCATGACAGATTTTGGTTATCGTTATATGGTGATATGACGTAAGTTTTGTCTTCCTGGTTGAAAAGTGATGTGTTTTTGTGAACTCGCCGGACTGTTCACGTTGCTCCTCTATTTACCTTAACCACTTTTCCATATTACTGATGATTCTTGATCAAAAAATGTCATTGGGTTAATGTTTTGTAAAACCACCAAAACATCCTTACAATACTGTCTCAGTATCGAGTTATGTAGCCAAAAATGTTGTGATAATTACACATTTTTTCACCTAAGCTGCTTCCACCCCTTAGAGTGCACAACAAATCGCCAGTCACGACCTACATGATCAATAATTATCATTATCGACTGATGTGACACTTCACTGTTGTGAAAGGTTTTTCAGATGTATTGCTCAGGCCTACTAGGGACA
Organism: Naso thynnoides; assembly: GCA_029783665.1. Taxonomy (NCBI): domain Eukaryota; kingdom Metazoa; phylum Chordata; class Actinopteri; order Acanthuriformes; family Acanthuridae; genus Naso; species Naso thynnoides. The sequence goes on from JAQLOL010000003.1 coordinate 28,708,034, forward strand.
CATCAGCAACAGTTAAGTTGGAAGCAGCTGTCAACCAAAAGCGCTGTGTTTTGTATTTTCTGCCATTGGTATTTTTGATATAATAAAAACAAATGATTAATCGATTATTGATTGTTAATTTTCCCGATGATGAACCAAGAATATTTCATCGTGCCCATGACTAGTGAGGACTCTCACGACATGTTGTCACGCAGGATTGTTTTGCTGTTTGCTGCTCATATGTATCTGTCGGTACTCAGATTCCTGGGAAGCTGCTCTTCTCACTGGTGAAGCGTTATCTGTGCGTCACATCTCTGATGGACAAGCTTAATACAGTGGGGGCGGAGTCAACATCTGACAGGCAGGAAGCCAGTCCCTCCCCCGCCTCTTGCTCCTCTGGCACCGCCCACCAGACAGAGCACCTCCGTGTCCAGCGAGAGTTCGACTTCACCATGGCCATGGCCAACCTGATCTCAGAGCTTGTGCGTGTGATGGGCTGGGACCGCAACCGCCAGCCTCCTGATGGCTCTACCCAACACCCAATGGGGGGAGGGGCCTCTACTGAGGAGCAAGCCGAGGAGGCGACCCGCCCCGTTCTCAGGTCAATCTTCCAGCCTCGATTCTGCGCCTCACCTGTCACTCTAGCTGCCTCCTCGAGTGTAGCAGCTCCCACCACCACTCCACCAAAGAGGAAGTCAGGAAATGGATACAAAACACGCTCAGACTTCGCCAGCCGCTCGGCTTATGTGGAGTACGTCCAGGACAACCTGAAGAGCAACATGATGGTCCGCATGCTGGAGGACTATGAGGAGGTGAGCGCCGGAGATGAAGGAGAGTTTCGTTACAGCAACGATGGCTCGCCACCTGTCCAGGTAAGGAAAAACAAACTCAATAGAGAAAAATTATCTCCACACAGGACACCAAAATCACAACAGACACATCAGAGAATGAATAAATGTTTAAAGATGACAAAGGTGAACTGAAGTTCGGATTGTTTAGATCGGCAGGGTCAGAGGGTCGATAATGTTGTCAGTTACAGTTCATCATTTTTGAAGGAATCCTCACAGCTGGAACACTTCAGGGTGCTTCTGTTTGAGGCTCCCCCTGCAGGTTGGAGGAATGAGGAAGCTGACAATTATAAAAAACGGTTCCACCGAAGGATCCTTGCTTTAACCAGCAGAATCATTCCTGTTGCTGCACCTTTGCAGGAGTTCTGGTTTGCAAAGCTGAATGTATTGAGTGAATTAAGTAGAGTGAGTGTGAGCAGGAGACAGAAAAAGAGAACAAGCCCAACTTAATCGTTTTGTTTCTAGAAACAACACAAAGGTGTGTACTGGTGTGGACATGTTAGCTGAATGACACTCACAGATGGAATGTTACTACTTGTTCGGCTTATTTTCTTGTTCATCCTAAAGACAGAGAGAGTTAACAGTCAATGTGCTGTGTTCAGGTGTACTGGAACTCCCTGTCCCGGACTTACTGGGTCCACTGGCACATGGTGGAGATATTGGGCACCAGCAGCAGCAGTCAGGCTGAGAAGGAGACGCAGGAGAAGGCCTCCTCCCTGACAGAGACTCTCAGACTCACGGCTGGTAAAATCTTTTTTTGCTACCAAGTTTTTATTGGTTTTAGTTTTTTCATACATCGTGGGGGTAACGATATGTAGCAAAGTATAGTCATAATCAATGCATAATCAAACAATTAATCTCAAATAGTTGGATTAGGTTAGAGAACTCATATTCTTGTACGTTAGTCTCATTAAACATATTAATTAACATGAAAGAAAATGAAGTACAGAAATGTATGCAAATCAAATATGGATCTTTGATCTCTGAGTAGATAAGTACTTTGTTGCCTCCATCCAATGGCGCAAAACTATATTTCAGTCTTTCACAATAGCTTAAATCCCTAATTGATGTCTCTTCCTTTTTTCCCCCCTTCTTTTTTTCCTCTACTTATTTGTTAAATTATGATGTTACCGAACATAATTTGGATTACCATATACTAGAAGTTTTGAATTAACATCATCATAACATTACACAGATATATTTTGTCACACGGAGTATTTCATAGAGTTACAGATCACTGACAATGAAATACAATGTACGTGAAAATACATATAATAAGACATACATGACATACATGAAAATAAATGAATAAAACAAATAAATACTGTAATAATAGTTATAGTAAACTGTAACAATAAGAAAATGATAACATATATAATAGATATTCACATTTTTATGTTGCACTGTTAACTGTTCAAAATTAAATTTGTAATTTCACTGTTTCCCTTAGTAAAGAAATTGCATTTATTCTTTCGATCTTCATTCCTTGTACTCTTGCTATTGATAATTGACAGAAAGATCATTATAAAATGAGAAAAGTGAGGAATATTTAAATCTTGGGGATATTTCCATCTCATTACTACCATTTTTAAATATATTTATTTATTTATTTGCTCCTGTTAGTGCATAGAACAGTTTATATATATACACACACACACGCACATATATGTATATATGTATATAAACACACATACAGTATATATGAAATTTGGGAATCAATGTATGTCAACACCCATTATATCTGACAATGTTCTTGTTACTCGTTTCTAGAGATTGTAAACCACCAGACATTCTCACAATATCTGAATATATGTTCCAATTTGATTTTGTGAACATAATAAACACGTAGGGCTTGGAATCAATTTAAATTGGTAACGTTTCCTTAAGGTTAAATAAAGCATATGAATAACTTTAAAGTTGAGCAGCTGATGGTTACAGTTAAATGAGGTAGGAATATTATTCCACACTCTCCTCCAATTTGTTTTCTGATCATAGCTTTTCAGATCAATGCTCCATACTGAAATACTGTCCAAAGTCCAGTTCAGTTGTTTTTTGTTTTTTGTTTTTTTGTACAAGTTTGAAACAAATCCCTTATTATGATTAAACCTTGTTGTTATTTCTAATAGTGGGTGAGTGGGTAATGATCGATTTCATGGAACCCCATATGTGCGCATAGCAGTGCACAGTTGTAAATAAAAAAAGAAAGATGAAGATGATCCCATAATATTACAAAGATCTCTCAGATTTGAAAGGATCTTAGTCCGTCAGTGTTAAACATATCTGAGAGGGTATGAATGCCACATTTTTGCTAGTGGGGAAACTGTTTGGGTTTTCCATCAATTTGTATGAAATTATTGAATACTAGTGTGTCAGTATGCCATTTTGTTTCCCATTTAGCTAATTTTTCAACTTGTTGCCATGTGTTAATTGATTGGGTTACAATTGGTCCAAAATTATTATTGCAATACTGGAAAGGTAACCCTTAAAAGAGCACATCTTCAGCTGTAAGATCTGATCACTGAGCCGACACCTGAAGTGTCCACCTGTCTGTCTACTTGACTCCAAGAGGTGACATTGTCTTTTCCTCTACTCCCTCAGTAAGTCAGACGTTCTTCTCAAAGCCTCCTGGTGGTCTCTATTCTCTGCCATACCTGTCAGAGGGTCTGCAGGGGGAGCCTTTGACTCTGAGTCGGGCAGAGTGGTGGGAAATTCTCTTCTTCATCAAGAAACTGGAGCCCAAACAGCAGCAGGAGGTCAACAGCATCCTGCTGCAGAGCCTCGATGACCAGGTGACAAACACAGAAACCATTCTGTGAAACTTAGGCTCTTGTTAAATATACGTTCACATATAGCTGGCAAATCAAATTCTTCTAATCCTTAAACTTAAAGACAAGGACTCAGTTTTGCCAAGAACCTCAAAATTCAGTTAATTTTCGATTCCATAGGTCACGATTTGATTCTATATTGATCAGTATGCTTCAGTATCAATTTAATGATAGAAGTCAATGACAGAAAAACCCAGATAATTCAATAATGACCTCTAATATTTGTTTAATAATAATGTGTGCATTGTTCATATTCACATTACCCCAAAAAGTATTTTACCATTTCGTTGTTTCTTAAAGCAACACAATGTAACTTTGACTGCGACCCACTGCCTCGAAAAATGAAAACATAACGATGCACTTTAATACCTATCACAAAAATGCCCTCTGGTTTTTCCTCTGCTGTTGACGACTGCTCTGTCTGTCTGCAGACTTCTGTTTTAATGGAGCTGTCACCAGCAACAACCCGGTGCTGCAATTACAGCTTTGGTCTGCAGGAAGCCTAAACGTTGCTTTCAGGAACCTCCGTGAATCACAGAGCTGAGGCAGAGCAGCCATAGGACATCATCTCCATAAAATATGACCTGGTTTTACTCAAACTGTGGTTTTATGCGATGTATAAATGTGCATTGTTTAGTTTTGTTTTTCGAAGCAGTTGGTCACGGTCAAAGTTACATAGTGTTGCTTAAAGTTCAAGAACTAAAACAGCAAATTTTTTTGCAGATCGATTTCCAAATTGTCTGAATCAGTATTGAATTGGGAAAAAAGTTACTGCAACATATTGATGAATCCATTTTTTTCTTTAAATTTATTATATTTTATTTATTTGTTTATTTTTACTCAGTCCTATTAAAGAGACCAGGTTTCCTTTCACATGATATCAGATTCTGGAGAAACTGTAACCTGGTTTGCACACTGATTATCATCCTGTCTGTCTATGTCTCTGTCCATTTGTCCTTTAGGAGACGGAGCTGGATGATTCTTCTCTGATTAGTCTGTCTGTCCCTGGAGATGTGGCAAAGAAGCTTCTTCACTACTTGAAGCAGAAGCTGCCGTCGTCGTGCCTGAGTGACCTTCTCTGCTCTCACGCCTTCTGCAAACACTACCTGAAGAGAGGAGGAGGAAGTCTGGAGGATGAAGAGCTGCTGGGTGAGGACAAAAAGAGATATCTCTGTCATCAAAAAGCAGTGGTGATGAGTCTGACTGTGATTTGTCTTCCAGCTGAAAGCTCACTGGGTTCATCCAGCCTGGGAGGAGGAGGAGGACAGAGCTCTTCCGCTTCATCATCAGCCTCTGCTTCCTCTTCCTCAGCAATGGGCTCTGTCTCCAAAAAGGCAAAGAAAGAACTTCCTGCTGATTCAGGCTGTGGTAGCCCGGAGACAGAGAGTGAACTGCCTTCAGAGGATGACACCAAATACCCTGAAGACCTGGAGGACAAGATGAAAGGTGAGAAACAGGTGTCCTGAGGGGGCGGAGCTTAGGGTTTGGCGATTGAATGAATATATCCACCTTTGGTGATGGGCTCCATCCATCGCCAGTTGGTTTGTTGGAGCCGATATTTTGGTTTATTTTTGACATTTTATTTTGTGAAATTAATAATACGTCTCCTCAAAATTTCACTCAATAAATAATGAACCTACAAGCGGCAAAAATGGGCGGACCTACGTTACTACAGTTCTATTTAACCCAATTGAAATTTTAAAAAAAAACAAACATCATGGATCGTTTAATTTATCACTGTTGGTATTGAAAGGTAACACATAGCTCCTCAATTAAAATAAATGCTTATTCACCAGCAGACTGGCTGTGGAATGGGCTGTGTGCACGTGGCTTGAGCAGGTTGACAGGCATGCTGCACTTGTCTTGCGAGAGAAAAAACTGCTGTAGCGTTACATGTTGAGACACTTAGTATACAGCATGATTAGCAGTGACTTCACACTACACGTGCTGACACACACCTGTGCAAAGATATCGGCAACTGACAGGCTGACGGTGGACGTTGGAAAATATTTTACCTATCGCACAACCCTAGCGGGGCTTCAGTCCATCACACTGAGGCTGTCAGGATCTGAAGATTTAACTCAAACTTTTACAGCATTTCAGATTGATTCATCATAGAAATTTGACTGACTGTGAATGTTACGACACACTTTTTCCTTTAGAAGAGCAAGAACTCGTTAACAGTATCACTGAAACATTTTTAATAATTTTATGCTTCTACCAAACATAACCACGCATTTATGTTGCTTCTACATGAACAGAATCGAGTGAATTAATAATCATAATAGTTCATAATATTAATACAGCCTTGTTGTTTCAGTGGTTGTCAAAATTGCCACTTGTCTGTAGAAGGGGTTGATTAATGTCATTTAGGCTTCAGATGTAGCACTGACCTCCAGGAAATATGCTGTCTCATCCTTTCTGCAGTGTTCTGCAACCCACGGGTCCACGGGAAGAAGACGGTTTTGGAGAAGCTTGGGGAGGTGGTGGACATCGTGAAGAAGGGGGGGTCAGACCAGGCCCATCAGCTTGCTGCGGTCCTCTTCATCACTCGACTGCTGGAAGAGAAGGGGGGCCAGGAGAAGAACTCCATGAAGAGCGATTCCGCCCAGACCATCCGGTGAGAAAACCATCACGGTGAAAGGACTACTCCGGGGGGTATTCCATGAAGCAGTATTGAGGAAAATTCTTGCTTATTTTGATAACTCTGGCCTGATTAAGTGAGATTTTGGTTCCATTCCCGCTGAGTTACCATAGTAACTTGCTGGCAAACAAGCCTGCCCCGGGGCAGGCTAACTGTCAAGTTTAGTTTAGCTTTGTGTCAAAAAAGGTCAGAAACAGACTCCCAAAAGAAATCTTTGCCAGGTGAATGTAAGCACTAACGTCACTGATGTCATACAAAAATTTTTTTTTAAATGAAATTCATGTCGCACCTCTTTCATTGACTCTAGAATTAGTTTGTCAGTGAAACGTCATTTACATTTATAGTCACACATCAAACGCAATTTGTGCTGAACATAAAATGCGTGAAAAACCCATAAAAAACACCTATTACAACTAACTTCTCACATTCCACGAAGACCCGCCCTACTCTGTCTCTGATTGGCTGCTTAAAATACTGTCAGGGCTGTTAAAGCAGTGCATCAAAATGAGACCGACACAGACACAGAGAGACAGAGTGAAAATACGTGTCTCTTCATGTATTAGCCTATTATGTATTGGTGAAAGTTTAAAAAAACAGCAACAAAAAATAAACGTATGGATGGACAGACCCCGTCTTCATTTTTTCACAAGTAGTCACAAGTAGCGGACAGTATGCTCTCTACATAATGGGAAAATTTGGGGAATCTTTGGGGAGATTTTTTGAGGATCATTGGTTGTTGCCACATCGGTTTTTGGTGTCGTTCAGATGTAATAGTAAAAAATCAATAAGTAGGTCAAGAGTTTGTAAGGAGGTTCACACACACTCCTCAGCACGAAGGGCTTATTAACAAACTAAATAACTTACAGTTGTGTCACTTACAATTTGATCTACACCACTATTTTAAGTATCTAGACTTAGGCCCAACCGATATGGGGTTTTTGGGGCCGATGCTGATACCAGTAACTGGGAGTCAGACAGTTCCAATATCCGAGATATATCTGATATTGTACATATATAATATCAGATGAATGTGGTTATAGAGTCCTCATGGTAAAAACATGTAATCGAGGCAGAATATCTTACATCTTGACAAACTTTATTCCAAATGTTAACACTTCACTTATTGTTATTAAATAGGGAGCCGCAAACTATATAATTACACTGTTTTGAATCACTAGTCCAAGCCTTTTTTTTTCTGGCTTAAAAACTGTTTTGATAGCTGCACATATTGGTGTTTCATATGCCAATACTGGTACAGCTGGAACGGCCCCATGATCATCAGATAATATTGGCTAACCGATATATCAGGCCCTAATTTAGACTACTGATAAAATAGTCACACAGTCTAGTTATCTGAATTTTTGTGTATTAACAGCCGAAATTGGAATGGGAAGGTACGTTTATTATTGCAGCATATTTAAATAGGCATTTCAAGTGTTTTACTGTCGATTAGAGTGTATTATTACAAAGTGGTATTCACATGTAACATAAAACAATTGTAGACTCGTACAACTCACACATTTAGCCTGTACATTATTTTTTACTTTTTTACTTTTTTTGCCATGTTATCTTCTTCACCTTGTTACCCCTGGTTCAGACATACTGCGTGAGCAGCGCATGTACATGGTGTTACCGCTTGGTTTTCACTTTGGCATCCATAGAAACAAGTTAGAGCAGCCACACTGCCGGCGTGAGCAGTGTGACTTCTGTGTGGCAGCTGCTCCGCGTCATCTAGAGATTCGGTGTCTCACCTATTTTTATCGCGACATGCTTTTCTTGGCAAAAAGTGACAAAGAAACAACCTGTATACAGTCATATTTACATATTTACTAACATGGCAGTACAATGAAAGTGTTTATCCTTGTTTACGGACATGAAAACCACTTCCAGTATGCTTTCACATTAAAAGTCCTTGCAAATATGGACGGAACTAAACCCCGTTCATCTGCTTTTATGACCTATTTCCTGACTATTTTTTTTCTGAAATCAGTATGTTTGAGGGTTTCAAATATGATTATGGTATTTTTCAAAGGGAAAGTTGTGTAAAAACGCAGTAGGGCTGTGGTGCTGTGCTGGAGCTGCAGGCTGCAGAGATGTGTGAACAGACATGCACGCGAGACACAGCAGTTCGGTAAGGCCACACACGTGCTGGTCGCGCAGTATGTCTGAACCAGGGGTTAATTGCAGCAGGTTGTCTTGTTTTATGAATATGTCTTCATGTTCATAAAGCTCTATTAGGAGCGCTTGTTTTACTGCTGAGAAGAGTGCCACTCATTGTCCCGTCTCTTGGGGTGATTTAATGGTCTTGTCGTCAATCCATCCTTCAGGGCTTTTCATCTACCCTGGGAACATGCACAAAGCAAGGCGATACCAGCCTGGTTTGAGTCAGCCTTGAATGGAGGCTGGGTTGCATTAGTGGAACAATTTTAGGCTTAATTGAGCAATGGCGCTAGTTTCAGCCTGGCTTTGTTTGGTAAGCTTGGCTTTCTTTAGCTACATTGATGGAATACTGCTCAGGAAATACACCAAGCTGGTGGTAGTGGTTTGCGAGTGAAGTGTATCTCAGGAGATAGACAGAGCTGGTGGGTAGTTCAAGAGGCCTGAGAGTGTGGAGCGTTATGACTGCAGCAGAATGATACTGTAGCGTTTGTTCCTTTTTCTGCAGGGACAAAGTGCTGAAGTTGCTGGTGGAGCTGCTTGGCTCGCCATCTAAAGATCTGGTGATCAGTACACTGAGACTAACTCACATCCTCATGCTGAAATATGAGTGGAGGGTTTCCTTTGCCACCGAGGGGGGAGTCAAAGCTGTCCTGTCCTGCATGCAGGAGTTCTCCACCGTCACTCCCGTCCAGCAGCTGGCTCTCGCGGTGAGAAACACTCTCCACATCATTTTAAATGACTTTAGGAACTCTGATGCTCACTTAAAACCTTGAAATATTTTACTCAGTAAAGAGCTGCAACAATACAAAATCTGACTTTATGTGAAACTTGTTATATGTTAAAAGTTACTAACATACTAGTATAAAAAGGAAAACTAGATGTTTTGACAGCTGATTGAATCTCATCTTAAAGATTGACTTAGTCAAAAACCGAGCAAAGTAGAGCAGAGTTTGGTGACAGTACATCAGTTGTTCCTGAGTTCTTTGTTTCTGTAATGTTTCTGTAACTAAGAATTGTCGTGCTGGAATGGGACATTAATGACACAGCTGCTCACTGCGGCAGCAAAGTGACACATTCTAGAGAAATTTGTCCCACAGTCCATCTCGTGTGTGTGTGTGTGTGTGTGTGTGTGTGTGTGTGTGTGCGTGGGTGTGGGGGTGTGTGTGTGTGTGTATGATTGATTCTGTGACTTTCATTAACTTCCAGATTCTTTAGTTCTTTTATCATCTTTTCTTTTTCTGAATAATAAGTAAGTTGCCACAATGACATGGAAGCTCTGCTCACAGGTCAAACTCACCTGTCATCAGTTATGCCCCCCTGTGTTTACCCATGTTACTGCTGTTTGTCTTCTGTCAGACTCTGAAAGTGATTACTGGAGCAAGTAAGCACGACCTGCGCAGTGTCGGCAGCAGCCTCCCTCTCTCTGAATCTGGCACTCAGATGATGTTGGAGATCTTTGCCAGCATTGGCTCGGCCACACCGGAAGGATCCAAAGGCCTGCTGGGAGCAATCCCCGCCGCCATCGACCTCATGCTTAAGACTAAAGGGTGAGTAAGTGCTGCAGGTGAACTTTTTTCTCTTTGCAATGGTGTGATTCTGACTGTTGACGGTCTACAGCTGCATGCTGTCGGTGCGTAACGGCCTGCTGGTCATCATCATGCTCATCTCCAACCATAAGAGCCTGGCAGAGCAGCTGGTGGCATGCGACGTCACCACCGTCCTCAAGAAGTGTCTGTCGCTGTCCAGAGCTGAGACCATGCTGGCTATCATCGCCCTCAACCACATCGCCATCCACAAGCTGGAGAGCAAAGGTACCGTTGACGACCCACATGGCCATGACCGCCACTGGCAGTAGTTGTTTAAAACATCGGAAAATATCCCATAATAACATCTCTTCTATTAACGGCAGAAACACAAGAAGCCCTTTATTGTCTCTTCCTCAACAGATGCAGCAGGATCTTTGTGAGTTACAGTCTCACAAGTAGTAAAGAGCTGTTTTTAGCACTGACATAAATAAATCAAGAAAATGAAACTAAGGCAAAAGGTCAGAGAACAAAACATTCCTTAAACCTAAAAGACAACAATGACAAAGACAGTTTGTTGGCATTTTATGGACAAGACCTAACTGCACTCTGTTTCTCACCAAAGAGTTCACTTCACTGTGCAGTAAAATGTGTGTGTGTGTGTTTTTGTCCTGTCGTGGTCAGACTGTTGCGAGCAGCTGGACTTTAAGGACACAGAGCTGCAGATGTTGGTGGTGAGTCTGAAGGAGCTGACGGCCACCAAAGAGGTGATCCAGACTCTGGAGCAGCTGCTGTGTGACGACACGTCACAGCTAGAGGAGGAGCGCAGCCAGGTACACACACACACACACACACACAAACACATCACATACACACTTGCTCATGAAGCAGCTGGTCTGCAGCTGTCATGAGTGACCCTGGTCATGTTTCTGATGTGTTTTTCACAGTTTTTGTCGCTGCAGATCTTTATATGCTCAGTGTAACTGCAGTCATGAAATATAAATAATACTCTTGTACTTTAATAGGTACACATCAGAAGTACTCATACTGAACTTTAGTGTACTGAGTGCTTCAGTTACTAGATACTTTACTGTACAGGTGAAACCATGTATGTGCAGCCATGTTGATGTTGAATGTCTGTGATAAAGTGAAGGATGAAGAGAAAATTCTCATACTTCTTCAGCTAAAAAAAAAGACTGTAAAAAGCTTCTTGGATGAGCTGTAAAACTCAGTCACAAAGCTGCACACAGGCTGTTTTTCTTTTTACAGATATGTGGTTCTCACAGGACAGCCACACTCCAAATGTGATGATCTTAACCAGTCAATAAATATTGATTATTGTTGTTTGTTCAGCTGACTCACAGTCGAGACACTTATCAGGATCTGGTCCGTCTGATGGAGCAACACCGAGCCGACCGGGCTGTCCAACTCTCCATCCTCAGGTACTGATCAACACAACCTGTGACCTTTGAACCTTCTGATTAGGGATGATTTAACTGCTGGATAAAGGGTGATTACACTTGACCCTGAGCGTTTCTAAACGTCAGTTTGGATGATGCTTTCACCATTTCAGACATAAT
>JAQLOL010000003.1:28742233-28752411 GCA_029783665.1 Naso thynnoides
CCTCTAACAGAGTCGTTTTAGATTGCGACACTAAGAAGCATCAGACTGTATATCTGGAAAATTGCTTGGGAACATGGACAGTAATTTGTGTTTGTGGTCAATCCAGCAAATAAAATACTCTACAAATCAGAAGACTTCATCATTTTGACGCAAAACAGATGTAACAAATTTTGCCAGGAATCATTTCTGCTCATTAACAACAAACAGTGTAAACAAGTGTGGATGTGAAAAGGAGGCTGAGTTTGAGCTGTTTATCTTCACACAGTTTCTGCATGTGAAAAACTAAGCGAAACACTGAATGTGCTGAGTAACCCATAAGCTGTAAGTTGGTGTAAGGTTGTATGTGTGCGCCTGCCAGCAGCTGATTGAAACCATGGTTTCACAGTTGACAACATGGAGGACTAGTGTCCTGAAAGAAAGGTATAACAACATCAGGACAGAAATGGTCCTGGTCTTCATTTGATTTGTTTGGACAGGGATATTCACTTCAAACATGTGCACATCAAACAAATGCTTCCCTTTATTTCTGCCAAGGGTGGCAAAAGTACACACATTCTGAAGTACAGACACTTTGTAAGCCAAAAACAAGACTGGTAACAGTAGAAGTACTGACTCAACTTCCTTACTCAAGTAAAAGCAGTAAAGTAGTATAGGTTCTGAAATGTACTCAAAATATAACCCGGTTCCACCGAGTGGTACAGTTCGATTAGGTACGTTATGCAGTTATTTAAGTTTCCACTGTCAAAAGGGTACCGATAAGAAATAAGAGGACAGGCACTGCTTCTCCCTTTTGTTCATTTATTAGAACAAAACCGACTGTGATATTTCAAACACATTACATGTCCTTGTCTGATGAAGAACACGTAATGTGTTCGAAACATCACTTGTTGGTCTTGTTCTAATAAATGATCAAAAGGGAATAGCAATGTGCGGTCCTCCTCTTCATTCTTATCAGTTTACGTAATTTTTGGCCCTGCACCTACCTTTACACTTTGGATGTGCACGACCACTTGTTTTATGTACTGTCAAAGGGGTACCAAATAACCATACCGTACCTATTTTGGTCACCCTTTTATTGGGGTACCAAGCGGTCTCAAAGGTCCCAAGAGGGTGGGGCTACACACACAGTCTGTTGATGGGTCAACAGAATTGTCCCTTCCCGGCAACGGGGCTAAAAGGCCAAACACAATATAGGCCATGTTTAACCTCTCTTGGTAAAAGTTAAAAATAGGGACTGTCTTTGATTTTTTACCAAACCAAACTGTACTGCTCAGTGGAAATGAGTCTACAGTATCAAAGTAATAGGTTTCCTTCTGAAGGACATTTCTGGTGCCCATTTCTATGCAAAGCTAACTGAACCTCACATCATATTAATATAATGCAAAGACTGTTAAGCTTAAAGGTAGAATCAGTAGGATCTGATTTTTTTTTTCTGGTCTTAAAAGCATCAGATAATGAGTGGATGTTGAGTCTCATTTTCAGAATGTCAAATAGCAACGTTTTGGATAGGTTAAATATTCAAACTAAAGTAATGAGCCAGTTTGGAAAATGTAACAAGGAGAAAGTTCAGCTATTTGTATTTAAGTGGGGGGGTGGGGGAGTCAAAAGTTGTCAGAAAAATAAATACTCAAGAAAAGTACATGGAAAATCTACTAAAGTACAGTAACAAAGTATTTGTACTTTGTTACTTCCCACCTCTGAATTCTGCTCTGATGTTTTTGCATGGCTGATTTTTCACACAATGTGTTGGAGAACATTGGCGCTTGAACAAAAGTAAGAGGTAAACTAATGTTTCATGTTGAACTTAAACTGTGCTAAAAGTGGTGTGACAAAATAATTGGACTAATGCAGATACCCTGAAGAGATCATTGTAATCTGACAGCAATATGTTCACTCCCTTAAGCTGAAATTGATGATTGAATCATCTTCATTGCTCCTCTGTCCAACTGGAGACACTGGATTTCTCTGATAAACTCTTCTCAATGAATGTTTGGCTTTTGTGACACAACAGCTACACAAACAGTTCAGAGTAGAAAAGGTCTAAGAAATGATCCTGGTTGACAGAAGCCTTGACATAAAACTGCATGTATGGAGAAACGTGTTGAACTCATCCTTAAACAGCAGAAACAATGTCACTCATGAAATAATGAATGAAAGAAGAAAACATGAGGATTGTGTTACAAGTGACAAAAAAAATAAAGTTGGACTGAATGCAGTAACAGTGTTGTGGTATATCTGACATTAAATAAGATGCTGTTCATATGTTCAAAGTCACTCAGACACTTAACAGTCATCCTGCTCTTTCCTGTCAGTCCACACAGAGGGATTAGAACTTTAGCTACCTGTCAGAACCATGCTTCAAACAACCAGCAGCTCTTCAGGGAACACATTGCTCACACAGTTTATGGGTGTTTGAATGGTCACTCCTGCATTCTATACTGTCGTTTAACATATTCACCTGTGGATGGCGCCAAAGTTTTGAAGTCTCTGAAGTCAGTCAGCATCAGTAGGAGCAGCTGTGAGTGATGGGAAATGAGACGGCTGCTCTGTCTGAAGTCATCAACGTAAAATAAAGAAAGAGCTGTAGAGTCACTGATCTGGAAACACAATGTAGATTTAAAATGTGCTGATCTGAATTTTTAACACTCAGATTTAGAACAGTATCTACTTCATCCCCCTTTGAACAAATGTTTAACAAATAGAAATCACAATTGTTAAACAGGTTTTCACACACAAGGACTGTTATGTTGAATCGTCACCATCAACAAAAAAAGAAAAACAGAGGAACCGAGTGCCGTAAATGTCATTAATCATAAAGATAAAATAGAAGAGTACAGTTAAAAAATGCTACATAGATCGGTTTAATTAATCAATGTTTTAAGAGTTATCACATTGCAAAAATTAAGCAAATCATTACACAAATTTTGGATTTGAATAACATTTAAAGAGAAAGTTATTCAACATTTGAATCAAAGATCTGAGAAAAAATACTTTTATATTAGATCTTTGTTCTCTTCTCAAATTAATCATTTCTACCCCTTAGATTAATATGTTGACCTTTTTGAGGGGCCTAAACCCTAGGTTGGGGACCTCTGGGCTGCCATACATGAAGTCGTTTCAAGTGTGTCCAGCTGCAGGAGCTCCAACAGTCACATGCTGCTCTGACACTGATGCTTTACTAAGAACAATCTGAGATCACAGACGTTGCAGTACCAGTAGCTAAAAAATGCTGCTGTATTTTTTCTACATGAAGTTGAAACTACTGCAGTACTTTACCTGCATGAATCTGACAATACTTAAGAACTTTTACTAGGCTACTTGAGGCTGTCAATACTACAGTAAATTTTAGTTCCTACTTCAAGCTGACAGTACTAAAGTACTTTTACTGCATGAAGGTGACAGTACTAAATTCCAAACTCACAAATACTATTGATGAAGCTTACTTGTATTTTTAAAATACATTTACATTGTAGTGTTTATTGAAACATTACTTACTTCATGCATCTTTCCTCCCAATTCAGTTACAGATGAACTCTGTTGAGTTACACGAATATTTAGCTTAAGAAAATGACTCTAAAACAAATTGTTGTCATTACTGACAGTGTCAGTATCTTTGTTGCTGGGGAAGACTCACCTCCTTCAGCCTCACCCTCGTCGTTAAACTCTCCATCCAATCAGAAAAATGCTTTTGAGCGTTGCCAGGCAGGTGTACGCGTCAGTACCCAATCAGAGTTGCCGGACCGAGAGCGGGCGCAGGAAGCAGGGACGGACCGAGTGACAGGCGTCTGGGTCCCGGGAAGAACATCACGGAGCTTCCCTTAGAAAGAACCCTGCAACAGAGTCAAGATGCCGAACAAAACCAAGAAGGAGAAGGTAAGCTGTCTGCAACTCAATGGCACCAAGAAGCACTTTACGCTTTAATTTATCAGAGTGGTCATGAGGTCGCCCTTATTTTTAGCTGAGAAGAAGACTTTAGACATTATAATTGATCGAGTAGCGGCTAGCTGATTTAGCATGCTAAGCTGCTAAGGCCCCGCTAGCAGAGGACGGCTACGCTAAGCGCTAGCTGCTGCAGAATAGCCTGTAGCATTATAAATTAGTGTCTGTGGTTGTCGCCCCACTATCAGCTGGGTGGTGACAGTATTTACTTAAAACTACACATTGGCGGCTGTGTTCGGCAGTTAAAACGTTAAGGTATGAGGCTTTAGCTCTGTTATCGGGGAGCGTCCTTGCTAACAAACGTTGGTTGGCGAAATGAACGTAGTGCGCCGGAGCTCTTGGAAGAAACCGCTGCCTCTTCCCTTTAATTATTCATATACTGGAAAACAGACTGTGCTCACATAAACCTGTGCTTGTGCTGATTGCACTGCCTGTGACTCATCCATCATATCTGCACTCATCAGGCATGTCATACGCGATGCTATCCAGCTTGGAGCTGAGGTGAGTGCAGGTTAACTCACCTAGCCTTACATTAGTCTCTCTTCCTGATTTTAACGTGAAAACCGTCTGATGGCACAGCATGCGAGTGGGATGTGTTTTTGTGGCTGCACAGAGTGTGTGTTTTCATAAAGAAGACAGTCGTGCGTGTTATGTTCGACTGAACTCTCTGCTAGCTCAGCATCCTTGCTGATCTTTCACCAAATCATCCTTCACGTTTTACACAATGGTTTTGCACCTACTCGTCAGCCTTCTAGGTAGCCTTTGGTTTAAGATTCTCCTTTTTTTTCTTTCTTTCTTTTCTTCTTTTGTTCTGTATGTTTAAACACCACAAATTAAAATTGTTAGGGTCCAAGGTGACGTTTTCAGATGTCCTCTCCTTTCTGACCAACAGTCCAAATCACAGAGAAAATCCAAGTATTGAGATAGAAAACAGAGTAGTTTGATGTCGTTGCCGTTAAACTGAACTTTAATGTGGAGGAACTTTGCTCATTGCTGATGAACTCACAGTGTTGACTTTCTCTCCAGACTTAAATGAGACTAAAAGATTTTTTATTTAACAATACCTATTTTTTTCTGGCGCATCAGCTACATTTTGCTTCAATGAAGGCTCGTGGATGTTTGCTCACTCATTATGGAGATCGTTTTGTTAATATCACCTCAGCCAAAGAAGCAGTTTTAGGGTTATGGTTATTAGTCTAATGACAACCGGTGGACAGACGAGAGAGGAGGCATCATATGCCCCCAGGCAGTGTACCAGCTTTTGACTAAAACAACTTTCTTCCGACTTTTGTTGGTTAAATAAAATCAGGATTCGACACTTTTAGATTAAACTTGATCTATTCGGGTATTTGAAAAAGTAGAAAAGATCTACATATGAAAAATTAGGGCTGTTAATTAATAAATTGCCTTTAAGAATTTAACAGATTAAAAATGATCTAACAACAATGCAAATCTCATGTAGCATTTCTCCCAGAGATCACTTGTTAACTTTTATACCACAAGAGGGCGTACTTCGCCTTTGCAGCTCTGAGAAACTCCTGGCACGTCAGTGGAAGAGGGGGTCAATAAAGAAGCAGGATGGAGAGGGCAAGACGACATCCAGCTCAGGAACATGGTGCTGTCAGAGAGGACCGTGCTCACAGTGTTAAAATACAACTGTAGCGCATCGTCGCTGTCATATCGCTTGAAACATCACCACCCGAAGGTAGCAGTACAAGTTTAAAGCGGAAATGAGAAAATAAAAATTAGATCGATAAAAATATGTACATTTTGTGTTTCGTAAATATTAACGATAAATTGACTGTTGGTAACATTATCAACTATCGGTTAAAGAAAATCCATGAAATCTGCAAATCCAAATGAAAGTCTTAGTGAATCACAGCTTTGCCTGAAATAACCACCAAATGACAATCAAATTGGGTTTGTATTGTTATTCAATGTTGTTTCCACTTCTTTTTTGTGTGGAAACAGGAAACCACCAAAGCTGCCAAAAGCGGCACAAAGAACAGTAACAACAGCAGCAGCGGGAAAGATGCTGCAGCCGAGAACTCAGACGAGGTGAGTCCCTAACACCCAAGGCACACAGTCATCTCTGATCTCGTCACACACATGCTGGAGTTTACTGTCACATGTAGCTGCTGAGTCTGCAGAGCAGCACACAAGCAGCCCTAAGACTCAATTCAGCCTCCTCCTAACATCAAGACACAGCTGCTGCTCCCATGTTGGTGGAGCTCACTTCAGTTTAGCAAGAAACATTTAGACAGGATGTAATCGAATGGGCTCATGAAGATACAGTAACAATACAAATTATTTGGGAATCAAGATGTACAGTCTGCAAATATTAAGCACGATAAGATCAGTCCGGTTTTATCTGCTTATGTGGAGATTTCACACAACGTCTCCACTACAGTACCATTGAGTGAATGGTAAGGAGTAGCATTCAAACTTTCGGTGCCAGGACTCAGTACTGGGAAGAGGAAACAGCAGCTGCCCTAAGCTACAACACCCACACACACAGAGAAAACATCTGCCAACATAAGGGCCAAAACACACACATTAATTTCTTTCAAACGGCATCTGAATTGATCCAGTGTGTTTGTTGGCAGCACAGACCTGCTGCTGCTGCAGCTGACTGCCTGATAGCAAGGCCAAATCACTCATGACTTTTCATGATGTTCAACTTTGTTCCAACAACACGGACAGCAGGTCAAA
The DNA here is from genome assembly GCA_029783665.1 of Naso thynnoides. NCBI lineage: Eukaryota > Metazoa > Chordata > Actinopteri > Acanthuriformes > Acanthuridae > Naso > Naso thynnoides. The sequence goes on from JAQLOL010000003.1 coordinate 28,748,885, forward strand.
GAAGCTACATGACTTCCATGTTTGTTTTTGTAGCTGTGCTGTAATAACTGTCCTTATGCACTTCTCAACAAGATGCCTCTCTATAGAGATGATCATGCATGGTGGGGACGCCCTGTCAGAGCTGCTGTTAAATCACATAAGTGACAAGAGGATACTTCTGGTCCTGATGCTGGACTGAGCCTTGTCTCTTTCCTGCTGCTAATCTGTTGTCCCACACAGACTGGTAATGTGGAGCCGGTGATCACATGACTGTTTTATACCTCTGTGTTTGTTTGTGTGTTTCTGTGTTTAGTCCCAGCAGCAGCAGAGTGGCAGTAAGCGTCCCAGTAACAGCACACCTCCTCCCACTCAGCTCAACAAGATCAAGTACTCTGGAGGTCCTCAGCTGGTAAAGAAGGAGCGTCGCCAGAGCTCATCCCGCTTCAGCCTGACCAAGAACAGAGAGTTGCAGAAACTACCTGCACTCAAAGGTAACCATTGCTGACTGACAGTGACATGAACTTGTTCAGTTTCTGAGACATCGTGTAAATAACATCGATAAAACTTCTGTGGTATCAGAGCAGGACTGAGCTGCAGCAGCTCCTCATGAATCCTTCACACTAAATACACATGTCTCAGGTAGTGAGCACTGAAATGATACTGAAATAATACATGGATTAGGGCTGGGATGATATTTTGTCCAAATTCGATGGTATAACGAAACTTGTGTGAAGATTCTATTTTTATTGCAGTTTGATAGCATTGATCATTGGGATTGTAGTTATCATTGCACTCAGCTTTTGTTCATATGTAGCTCAGCTTTTCCTGGAGGTTTGTAAAACCGTAAGTGTGTCCATACTTTGGATTTAGTATGTGAGGGTGCAGGTCTTATCCCAGGAGGCCTGAGATTTTCCACCATTCTGCTTTCAGCTGCTCTGGGCTCACCTTTACTGTTTTTCCACAAAAACAGAATATTACATTGCCATCTGCTCTACCATACCATTTTAAAATCATCCCATAAAAAATGATAAAAGATTTTTTTCCCCCACCCGTAATAGAAATCTCTTGCTCTAGAAAACATTCGTAGTGTCATCAAGACCAACCAGTTATGTAAACAAGAAGTCAGTTTATCATCCCAAGCTGTTACAGAAGCTTCACGAAATCATTTTTGGAGACCAGATGTTTTGTTTAAATCAGCCTCTGAATTTGTTGAGAAGTGACAATGTTAGCATCACGCTGACATTAGACTAATGTCGAGCGTCATTTTCATTCTAATCAAACATTTGTTCTGTGTGTGTGTGTGTGAGAGATTCAGCAGTGTGGTTGTCTGGATAATGGCCAATTCATACTTCCTGCATCCACATGTATACAAGGGTCCGCTCTGGTATGTGTGACGTAAAAATCGTTGTCTACCTGGGTCTGCAAGGGTCCACGCGGACCCCTCTGCAGTTGTCCGCATTATACCCCAAATTTGTGACCACGCAGACTGTCTGCTTCGAAAGCATGCTGACTGCGCAGGCTCTTTGACGTGTGTGAATAGAGCAATGTTTTTACTGAACTAGTTTAACTGTGGATACACTTATTCATGGCAACTTTTCAAACTGAAAGTTTTCTCATTCGTTCCATAACATTAATAACAACAAAAAAATATATAATACGTCCCACTCAGGTAAGAATGTGCTCTCCTTCATGTCTGCAGAACCTCTGCCTGGATGACACAGACTTAGTTGTAGCTGCAGCATTAGTAACAATAGTCTGGCTAAAAATGATTTAAAAAAAAAAAAAGTAATACGGCCCGGAAAACTTCTCATGTTATCTTTTGTGTATTCTGCTGCAATCTGTGCCCTATGGCCAGACTAGTGCAGATCTTGGTTTTAGTATGAACGCACAGGCGGATGAGTCCGAGGATGACCGCGACGCACAATGAGTATGTTTGCGCCTTAAGAGATGCTTTGCTGCAGCTGACAGCTGTTTTCATTATTAATTCATCTGCTGACTTGTGTTGGGTAGTTTGTGGCGTTGCAAGTCTCATCTGGTGTACAAGTTTGAACTGGTTTGATTTTCTGAGAGTTGGCTAAAGTAGCATTGATCAGTAGGGCTGCATTTATAAATTTCATTTTAAATTCAAATTAATCTTCATTCAGTTGATTTGATACCAATGCATAGCAACTCAGGATGAATCCTAGACAAAATACAAAACCTTTTTTAGTGGAAGACATGGTCAGCTGCACTTTTTTTGAAAAAAATATCTAATTGCAATTATTCAGACTGATATTTTGATTGCAACATGATTTTTAATATAAGAGGAAATAATCATTTTTTACGTCATTATTCTAATTTTTTTGACAATCTTATTAAAATTTATTATGGCATGATCCTTGATGTTTCTTCAGTCTGTAGAATAGGATGTGAAGGCCAGGACTACTCTGCAGCACCACGATATTTGAACTAAATTGCATTTTGACACACATTTCTCCTTGAACAAATATTGCCATTTTGATTACATTTAGGCAAATTGTGCAGCCCAAGTCTGAATACTGATTGTCCCAAATGTTTGTACCAGAATATCTGTAATAAAAACTATGCTGAGGGTCTAAAGTGCGCTCTGGTGTCTTTAGTGGATGTACAGCTACTACTCGGTACCATGATGGACATGTGACAGTATCAAAAGATATGTCTTCTGGGCAAAAAGTGTAGTTTTATTTTAGCCATAGCAGAGCAGAGCGGAGGGAACTTGAACAACAGAGACCATCAACTATTGCATCTGTTTCTTCATCAAGCACTGAGAACAATCATAATCACAGACTTTACTGTCAACACTTTTAAACAAGATGGAGGTAGGCTACGGTTTGAGAGACTGTATGTACGAAGCGTTCTTGTAAACTTCAATGTCAAGTTAAATTCAGACATTTTTAAGAAATAAAGGAATGAGCCGAGCAGAGTTTAGTTTCACTTTTCTCTCTTAAGTGGAAGCTCAGTGCTGTGGAAAGAAAAAAAAGGTCTGCTAGCGAGAGACCTCTTGAATTGTGTGTGGAAAAACTCATCGTTTCAGCCGACAAACACAGTCAGCTCACAAAGGAAGAAGGGAGCAAAGAAAGATGCTTGTTTGGCTCAATGAATGGCCAAAAAGTCATTACTGGTAGAAATAGACTTTGTTAATCAAAGTAGACTGTTAACTTATGATTGCAGGATTGAGAAAAGAGCATGGAATATGAGCTGGGTCATGTGTAAATCATTGTTCATTTTTCTTCTTTGCCAAAGACAGTATGGTTATTATTTGCACATGCTTATAAAGGAAACAAAGCAATGTAAGTGAAAAACAATTACAAATAAATAATAATAATAATAAGCAGCATTTTTTCCCAAGTCTTGAAATGCCTTTTTAAAAAATATCACAACAAATATCGTTCTTTGGACTTGATACCAAGGCATTATCGTACCGTGAGTTTTTGATACCGTTACATCCTTGTAAGCCAGTAGTCAAGTCAAGAGTATAGTGGAAACTTAAATGAATGTGTGAAATCTGTTTTCTGCAACGTATCTGATTC
>JAQLOL010000003.1:28762920-28778945 GCA_029783665.1 Naso thynnoides
GGGTTTAGGGTTTGTTGAGCTGCATCATGAACACAAAGCCTGGCTATGTGGAGCCACCTTCGCAGTACAGGGCCCTGATGATGATGATGTTGATAATGTGATGACGCTCATGCAGGTGGCAGAGAGAGCTCTGTATTACTGGAATAACGAGTACATCATGAGTCTGATCAGTGACAACGCTGCCAAGATTCTCCCCATCATGTTTCCTGCTCTCTACAAGAACTCCAAGAGCCACTGGAACAAGTAACACGCACACACATACACACACACACACACAGTATGATTACATGCACAGTTAATTCGAGCTACAGTTATAGCTCCATCAGGTGGACTACTTTACTTGTCTGAGTATACAAGCCCTGAGGGAAAATCCATTTATTGTCAGAATCTGTTATGGTAGCCGTTGCTATGTCTCATTCAGCTGGTTGCTATTGGACCTTCTTCCAGTTAGCCATACAAGCTACAAACAAGTTGGCAAGCAGCTGGTGAAATCCATGTCGAACGGTGAAAACATTGACAACCTTACAGTGTTGTACCCTTCAAATTTTGGCTTTACTTTTTGTTCAAATTGGATGCATGCTTCCCCTCGCGGTTATGGGATATTTGTTTTTCGTAATGGCTTTCTTCTACAAATTTGTGCTGTTTAAGTTCCAGGTCAGAGACTCCAGTGGGGACTACTGACCATGCGCAGATAGCTTTGGCCAGTTGAGGTCTGGTTGAGGCTTATACATGCAGGAGTAATTTGACTTCCAATTGCAAATTCCATGTTCAAAGTCAGCCCTTCCTCAAGTTTTTTTTCCCACGTTAAAAGTATAACTTAAAAGTTTGTATTCGGTGTAAACAAAGGCGCCTCTGTGGAAGGCCTCTTTTTCTACCTCAAGGTGAATGCAGACAGCCTCATCAGCTGCGAGGAGTAACAGCACTAATCCTCAATCTCACTGACCTGAACTCTGATCAGTCTGCTCCTCTTCCTCAGGACAATCCACGGTCTGATATACAATGCTCTGAAGCTCTTCATGGAGATGAACCAGAAACTGTTTGATGACTGCACGCAGCAATACAAGGCCGAGAAACAAAAGTAACACACACAACCAACAGTACATTATCATCTGCTTTAACACAACTAAACCAAAGCTCTCAAAATGAAAAATCTTCAATAAAAAATCAGATGAAAATGTTTTAAAACAAAATGTCAGGGTCAGGTTCTATTAAAATGTCCTGACGTGTCTGATTCTGTCTGCAGAGAAAAATACAAACTGAAGGAGAGAGAGGAGATCTGGCACAAGATAGAAGCGCTGGCCAGACAGAACCCACAGGTACCTTCACACCTGTTCTCATCTGTCTGACTCTTATTCATGAGTGATGCTAAATTATGAAGCTTCCAAGTTTTTATTAATTGTGGGAGTTGATGCGTTATTATTATTCTTATTATTCATATTCCTCTTATTGTTATTATTATTATACTATATGTGTCTTGGTGTTTTAGAGCAATAAGCTCCACCCACTCCGTCCTGGACTCCACCAACAGGAAGAGGTGAGATTCTGTCATTTATTATCAGATATAATGGTGAATAGAAAGGTGTGATCTATAATGTAAATGCTCATTTGTCATCTTTACATGAACGAATTCCCAACAATTACTCAGAGTGTGGCATTGTGGGTTGTGTGTAGCCAAGAGTCCTGTCAGTGTAACATGATGACTCATGTTTATTTGTCTTTTACATTAATTATTGTTCTAATGTGTGTGTTTATTCGCAGTACATGATGTACAGTGACAGCACTACTGTGGCTGTGTACTCGATGGAAACAGAGACTCCAACAGCTGAAGACATCCAACTGCTGAAGAAGACTGTGGAGAGTGAGGCCTCACAGGTACTGTTGATAGTTCAGTTAATCAGTCAGATAGTCAGCCAATCACTAGCCAAAGCTGGGGAAACGCTTCACAACTGTGACAGGACTTTCTGCAATGAGGCGAAACGAATCAAACATGATTTATTTTTTCAAGCCGACTCTGGACACCGTCACGTAGTAGTGTACACTGGTTAACCTAGCGCAAATGTGGACTGTCAAATAATCACAGAAGAGGTGGGATGATTGGCGGGATACATTTAGCTATGTAACATAATGAAAACAGTCGTGATTCACTCAATTTCAGCCTGCAGTCTGCAACGTTCCTCACCATGTCTGCCCTTCCACTAATGTAACTTCACCAAATATGCTTCATCCTCCTTTTTTCATTTATATTTCTCGAAACAGATGGTGGTGCATAATCTTTGTTAAATCTCCTTTTTATTCGTGTTTTGTTGTTAATGGCGGTTGGCAAACAACTATCAGGTGCATTACCGCCACCTTCAGGACTGTAGTGTGGATTTGTTGACTCTCGCAGGAGTTTCAGTGAGAGTTTGGTGCGTTCGGTGACAAGTTGTGTAGTTTGTGATGTCTCCTCTGATGCAGTTGTTAAATGTGTGATCCCCAGTTTTTCAATTGTTATTAAAAAAATCTTGCTGTCTTTTTAGAAACAAATAGAATTGTGACAGACATGTAGTGAATCTCCACCTTAAGCTGAAGCAACCCTCTGTGTGTGTGTGTGTGTGTGTGTGTGTGTGTGTCCAAAACCACCTCCATCAGGGTTTGAAGGATATTAAGAAGGACAAGGTGCTGATGAGGAGGAAGTCAGAACTGCCACAGGACGTCTACACCATCAAAGCTCTGGAGGCTCATAAGAGAGCCGAGGAGTACCTGACAGCCAATCAGGAGGCTCTCTGACCAGGGGAGGTGTTTCTTTCTGAGCCCGACTCCACCCCCCTCTCATCTGTCTCTCTGGGGGGGGGGGGATAAAGTTCGTGTGGAGAAACTGGTCTGGGGTCAGATCAGGGCGGAGCTGACACTGCGTTCAACAAGAAAACAAAAAAAAATTTCAAACCCTCTCACCTCTGACCCCTGGTGGCCATTTACAAGTAGGACACTGTGTACGTGGTGTTTCAAAGTTTGTCAGCAGTCATGTGATGATGATGATGATGATATCATCAGCTTTGTGTTGCACCTTCCTCTTCAAACACCTGCTGCTGTTTGTTTTCAACCACCACTGTTGACACGTGTTAAACACAAAGTGACAAGCTGAAAGACTGATGGTCCCTAAACTCATCATTAGGACTTTTTACTGCAGGAACTTAATGACCTGTTAGTGTGTCTGTCATCTCTGATTCTGCTTTTGTCTCCAGAGAAAACGGAGATGAGCTGCTCATTGATGGCTCACTCTGTGACAGACAGGAAGAAGCATCTGGCGCTTCTGACTTCCTGATCTGTACACACATCAGGATAATGAAACTATGATCCAACCAGCATCAGCTTGTTAGTAATGCTAGTTAACATGTTTATCACATCAGTGTTTATTTGTTCAGTCATCTGACAGTTCACACAAAAACATGTAAATGAGAGCAACAGTTTGTTGAACTCAGTGATGGAGCTCAGAAAGCAGCAGGAGACGCTCAGCAGAGTCACAGACCATCTGTTGCTGCTCAGCAGAGTCACAGACCATCTGTTGCTGCTCAGCAGAGTCACAGACCATCCGCAGCTGCGCAGCAGAGTCACAGACCATCCGCAGCTGCGCAGCAGAGTAACAGACCATCTGCAGGTGCGCAGCAGAGTAACAGACCATGTGCAGGTGCGCAGCAGAGTCACAGACCATGTGCAGGTGCGCAGCAGAGTCACAGACCATCTGCAGCTGTTCAGCAGAGTCACAGACCTTCTGCAGCTGTTCAGCAGAGTCACAGACCATCTGCAGCTGCTCAGCAGAGTCACAGACCGTCCACAGCTGCACAGCAGAGTCACAGACCATGTGCACGTGCGCAGCAGAGTCACAGACCATGTGCAGGTGTGCAGCAGAGTCACAGACCAACTGCAGGTGTGCAGCAGAGTCACAGACCATCTGCAGGTCCGCAGCAGGGTCACAGACCGTCTCTAGCTGCGCAGCAGAGTCATAGACTGTCTCTAGCTGCGCAGCAGGGTCACAGACTGTCTGCAGCTGCACAGCAGATGTTGACTGTGCTGCAGTTTTTTTGAAGAGACGGTCTCTGTCGTGTTTCACCATGGACAGAAACACATAAAGACGGACAAACACATCGTTTTTACAGAACACCGACGTGTGTTTTCGCATGCAGCTGATGTTCTGCCTGGTATTTGTCCATAAAAACTAAATTTAGTTTGTTAGTCTAACATTAGCTTAACTGTGATGTTAAGATGGCATTGGTATTTTTTTCAGAATCATGTATCGTTTCCAGAAATCAACTGTTATTAATCAACATGTTATTTCTGAGCAGTGATCGAAGTCTGCAACATGTGATGTAACACAGATGTGACCTTTGTTTATCCTGCAGTTTGTTTTCTAATGCAGGAAAAATAAGCAGCACATTTTTTAACCATTAGAACTGATACTGATGTTTAAAAATCATTGAAAACAAGAAAAACAAAAAGCTGCACTTTTTACAGAGCTGCATTTCCCACCACAGTCTGAAAAAATTACTTCTGTTGCTTTTTCACTGGTTGCAAAACAGCAGAAACTCAAAACAGAACCTTTTCCAGGTTCTTAAGGCTCTGTGAAGCTCCAGGTGTCAGGTCCTTAAATTCCTGCAGTTAAAAAGAGCTTCAACACATCACATCTGTCCTGTGAAGCCTGAACACAGCACGGATGAGTTCACTGACTCACTCTGTCCTCAAGCAGCTTCACTCTGGAACCCCGCCCCCTCCAACTGATCTGACCAGTCACTTGTAAGCATGGACTTGTGTTGGACTCGAACCTGAAGCTGTTATAGATAGACTGATGATCATGAGGAAGAGGAGGAGAATAACGATAACAAGGAGACACAGTGAATGTAGATGTCCAATCAGCATCCAGAAGAACCAGAAGAAAACTTTCATTTCCTGTTTGGTTTATTTTAATGTTTGTCCACTGTGACATCATCAAGTTTAAACCTAGAGGAGAAGGAGAAGAAGTGTGCATGAGGAAACACCTGTTGTTTTTTTTGTTTTTTTTTTTCTGTTGTTGCTGTTTACAACCGCTGAAAACACCTGAAGAAGAAAACTGAATGTTTCTGTCTGTACACTGTCATGCATCAGGTCAAAGTCAAACATAGCGTCACATTCAGGTGCTGCAGGAAATGATGCAACTGATTTACGTCCACATTGACTCTTTTAGCATCAGACACCACGTTACACTTGTGGTGTATTTTTATTTTCTCAAAGCATTTTAGCTGAAAGATAAAAAGGAGCGGGTCTGCTGCGTCACAGGGAAAATTTCCTCATATCAAGCTTTTTAGAAGTGAAACAAAAGGATGCTTTTATTGTGAAGCAGCTACAGGAAGCGAGCTGTGTTACTGACATCTTTGCTGCTATTGTTCATTAAAGCAACAATATATAACATGACTGCAACCCCCATCTTCTAAAAATGAAACTTAAAGATGCACGATAATACATTGCTCAAAACAGCAATTTTAGTGAAACCAGGTTGTATTTTATGGAGAAAATGTTCTCTGGTTTTTCCCTCTCGTGTCCTACAGCTGCTCCGTCTGTCTGCAGCCTTCAAATTAGCAGAGCTGTCCCCAACAACTACCTGGTGCACAGGTAGTTGCAGCTACGGTCTGTCAGCAGCCTCTGTGTTGCTTTCAGGTACCTCCGTGAATCATAGAGTTGAGGCAGAGCGGTCCAATCAAACCATCAAACTTCACCACAAGAGTTTTCATTTGTGTTTAAGTGGCAAGACACTTAAATATTTTGCCTGAAGATTAAAATTAGCGATCTGGAAGATTTGACTCACATCGTTTCCGATGGCCCCTTTAGCGATAGATCCGCATTTGGACTTCACATTGCAGATTTCAGCCATGACAACTGTATGGCGTTGGTAGATTGTTTCCTTCTTCAAAACGTTGACTTATGTTTCTTTGGACCTGTACTTGTACTTGAGCTGTCGTTTTCTGGATGCTGTATTTTCTCCATGCATGGATCCACCATTGTAACTCGCAGGAAATGAAAAGTAGCTTTGTCAGTCAGGAACAACTAAGAGTGAGCCTGTGACATTAGGTCCACCCACCCTCTTGGCCGACCAACCCCTGCTAACTGACAAAAAAGGCGTCACCAACTGTGCGCTGCAACTGATTTAGCAAGGAATTTCACTACAGACACTCAGATCGTAGAAATCGGCAATGCTGCAAATACAAGAGCTTTTCATCAGTGGACCTCTGACTCAATCGACATTGTTTTACCTCACTGTGTGATAGAAATGAAACACATTGACTACATGAAAATCTTCGAGGTTACCACTTAAATGAACATCCCTTACATGATTCATTTTAAGATCTTCAAAGTACTGATTATCACCACAGGTTAATGTGTTCCAAAAAATAATGCTGTTGCCTCCACTGTAACACATATCTGTGAGGGCAAACACTAAAATGCAAAATGTGTCTATTTCTTGACCTTTTATGGACATTTCAAGTCACAAATGCAGCTTCATGAAAAACTGTGCGATGGCTTCTTGTTGGGAGAAATGGACTGAAATGTCACTAAAGTTTTTCATTAATATCAAAACATCCCAAAAATCCTCATTAAATTTTTCAGACAAACACTCAGAAAATGTTATTATGTTTGTGACAGGAAACTGGAAATTACTGATGAATGTTGTTTTAAAAAGTCTCAGTTGTCATTCTGGTGCAGATAATATATTTCTGAATGTTGCAGTTTATTTTTTTCTCGACAAAAAAATGTCATCACTGGATGAACTGCATTGTTAAAGTACAGTTTTAGTGATAATAATGAGCACATGATGTTATTTCAGCTATGTCCTGCAACCGCTGTTCATCCCAACAACTTCAACCTTGGCGACGATTTTGCAGACAATCAAATGACACATAGTGTCCATTGGCAGGAGTTTGGATCATCGCAGACCAGTTTTCAACATGTAGTTTTGCACAAAATATTTACAAATTGACAAGAAACACATTTTGCTCAAAAATGTGTTTCAGGACTTTGGTATTTATTGCACCAATGTTGTGAGAGCAAGAAATCACCAAATGTTAAAACTTACTTAAAGGGGTCATATTATGCGTTTCTGTCTCTTTCAACCTATAAATGATGTTACAAAGTCAGATAACTGTTTTAAATGATGCCACAGTATGAAACCATGAGGTAAGGGTATGTAGCAGTAATCCCTGTGGGCTGTGTCTAATGGCTATGAATGCTCCATTCTTGTCAGTTTTTTTAAATCTCAGACCACTAGTGTGTCACAGTGTGCTGGGCTTCTCTATAGGTTCATCTGGAAGGTGTGTGTCTGAACTGGCCAATCAGAGCGGAGTTAGCCTTTAGAGGTGGGGCATGAGGTAAAACGGAGCATTTTAGACAGGCAAAAGTCCTGGAAAAACCAGGTCTACTGCAGTGAGCTGAATGAGAGAACAGACTAGTTTTTTGGGCATCAAAGCATGTAAACCTGCTCTAGTAGTAACCAAGAATAAAATATGAACCCCAAAAAATGACCGTAATATGACCTCTTCAAGTAGCAAGCCGATTAATCGTTATGAATCCTCCAAATTGAGTCATTCAGGGACGGAGAAGTTTCACCTGTTGGTCTTTGCTCACGTTATTTAACCCATGGCTGCTTTAGTCAACTTGTTCGCAATATTGTAAAAAAAAAAAAAAGCCGCTCCTGAGAACGCTGATATGCTCCATGTTGTTAGGTATATTGATTCATGGCTACACCCCTATCCAGGCCCCACCTCTTGCCACAATGCTTTCACTTTTTTTCTCCTTATGTTCTCGTCAGCTGGTTTTGTCCGATCGCTGCATGTTGTCTTCTACTGGCCATCGTGTGAATCACTGAACGGAAAGTGAGGAATCTCACCAACACTAATCTGATGTTCACAAATGTTATAGAGATCATCCAGCAGAGGGCAGATCAGGTCTGAGTCATCTGTAGGGATAGGAATTACAGCTCTTTGAAGGGAGCTGGTTCTCATGGCTCTGTTCCTTTCTGAAAGCCGTTCAGCGGCTCATCACTTAAAGCAGTTGATCTTTGAAAATAAAAATTTACAAGACATGAACGGGATGCATAGTGTTGTCACACTTCTCTGGTAGTTGGCTGTGACTGTGTATCTCACATAGCGCCACATTTATGGCTTGTAGATTCATTACTTTCAATGAATGACCACATCATGCGATGGTAATTGGGTGTTAGGCAATTGGCAGTGAAATTTGAGCACGATAAAAAGAACGACTCAGCTCCCTTTGTTCTTACCAAAGAGCCGTTAAAATAATCTGATCATGGATGAACATGACATCATTGCTCTGATTGACAAGGAGGAATTTCCTGTTCAGGAGGTGAGTTGAGGTCATTTTGAAACATGACAGGAGGATTTATACACTATAAATGCTCTATATAAATCAAACAGTATTTTAAAAACTGATGTGAACTCTGTGCCAACCAGTTTGAAGTCTGTTGGCTGATGTGTTGTCATCAGATTAACTTTCTTCAGTCTGCTGCCTGCCATTTGTCACAGCGATTTATGTTCTCTCAAACTTGACGTGGCCTTTGTGACGCATCCTGTTTCACAAAAACTGCAGTTGACCAAATCATTTATATTTCCTGTGTTAATTCAGATAATTCTCATTTGGGGAGTTGAGTTTGTTCAAAGGTCAGTGTCTGCATGTTTGACTGTCTGGTGGTCTCACAGAGGTCAACATTCAAATGCTGCAGCTTCACACAGTGCAGTGGAGTTTGTGAACATCTCAGTTTGTTGGTAAGAAGAGTTGCAGACTGCAGATGAAGCTCAGTTTCATGCTCTTCACACCACAAGCACATTTGATGCTTGAAAACCAGCATTTTAAAAAAGTTAAATCTGTAGGCAAATGGAGCAGCCGCTGAACCAAACTATGAGAATTTTAGCCTTCAAAGATAATGTCTTTGATTTATTCCCAGATGTCAGAGGAAAGAAGTAGTAAAGAGACAATGCATCCCCAAATCAAATATATGTCTTTCCTTTCACCTGTGGCAGTTTATCCATCCAGGTTGTTTTTTGAGCAATGATCCAATCAGTGTCTTTCAGTCTAAAGAAAACAGTCTCTCTTTAAAACAGCTTGCAACTTCCACCAAAACAACCCAGACTGATAAATAGCAGTGCGGTGAACTTACTTGTAGTAGCTGTATTTGTCCTCAATTTTGGGGTTAAATGTCACTTTACCAAGTCTTCAGATCATGAATCAATTTTGAAGACTTATACAGAAGTTTGTAGTCTGGGAGGAGCTCTAACAAAATGAAAGGGTTGCTTTGTTTTTTGTTGGCGACTCCATGCTGACACAAAGATGAAACATTAAGTGAAAGAAAAGGAAACATGGCGGCGATATCAAGTCAGAACGCTGAGACCTGAATGCTGCTTCCCGTCTTCTTGTACACATGTTCAACTTTAGTTTGAGCATTACGTGGTTTGAAAGTCCAATTTTGTACAGATGTTCATGTATGTACAGTACAAAATAAAAAGAAATAAAGTGGACGTGTTGACAATCAGTTTGTTTTATACCAACACATACACACACACACTCACCATCAGGGTAGCTCCTGCACAATCACAACATTGAAGAATCAAAAAAACAAACAAAAAAAAAACATTTCTATAAAAGGCTTCAGGGAGGAATGTGACTTTATCCTAAATAAATTTTTTACACTCAAAATCCGAACAGGATGTTTTAGTATCAACTATGTTTTAGTTTCCTTCACTTCTACAGAAGACAAGAGCGGCTGTATCTGCAATTATACATTTTTGCTTTTATCAATTTAAAGAAAATACAGAAAAAATAATTCAAAGGCTTTTTTTGTCTGAAACAAAATATCTTTACCTTTCACAGCTGAGAAGATAAAAAGTGTCACATTTTTTGTTTGGAAAAACATCTTTTCCAACTAAAATGCAATGAGTCTGTTGGCTGTTTGACACTGTAGTTGTCGAGTCAAGAGCACAAAATTTCAATCTGGCCACCAGAAGTCACATGAAAACCTGTTTAATTGACAAGTGGAAGTAAAATCTAATGTAAATGATGAGAATTATCAATACCTGCAACAAATCAGGAGCAAAGTATGGGATCAGGTGAGGGTCATAAAAATGTAGTTTATAAAATGATGTTGAGGAAACGTTTCAAGACTGAGTTATCGGCCATAGTTAATGTGACGGAGGCGTTCAAAGCAGAAGAGAGACAAAACTGTCAACTCATGACAACACATGAAGGCAAAAACAAAAGACCTAACATGTTTTTGCACCTTCGAGTTGCTGCTCTTCAATGAGAATGAAAATGTTCTGACTCATAAAAAAAGATGTAATCATCACTTTGTTTTGAGAAAATTACCCTTTGATCTGGAAAAAAAAATGGAACCACAGTCAGCTGCTCTTCACATCTGTACTATAGATCTCTGAAATCTGAAGAAGCTGTTTACATGTTGGACGGTTGGCAGAGAATAACTTCTCACCGTTGACATTTGGACTCGTAACAGCTGGGCCCTGTACTACCAAGCAAGTTCAACATGTCCTGGACCTCTCTGCGTTACCCGTCTTCACTAAACCAAACAGAAGCAATCCAGCCAAGCGCTCACACGAAGCAGGTCATCGACTCAGTAAATCAACTCAGGTCTTCCTCATTTACACATAAGCACAATCACATAAAAGAGGCGAGGTTTGCAACATAAGACCAATCACAAACATGGACTGAACAGTTACTGGCAGCAGAGCGGCATGTTTTAACTGTGAGGAGCAAAATAATAATTCGGAGGAAAAGCAACTTCAGCCGTCAGACACAATGCAAAGATAATAAAAGAAACACACATCATGAGTGCTGGATTATAAAAATACTTACACCGGAGTTGAACAATGAGAGAGATCTGAACAGTAAAAACTGTTTAAAAGTTTTTAACAGTTGCGTAAAGCAAAGCTCTTCCTAAGACTACTCCTTTACACCAAAAATCATCAAGGCACAAATATATCTAATTAGCTATTAAATGTGTTTCACATTAGACTACTACAGCTAACTTAGCGTCATTTATTCAAACTGCTATTTTGAGTCAGGGTCCAAACAGACTTGAAAGTAATTTAAAATAAATATAAAATATAATTCAAAGTGGTAAGTAGCTATACTTTGATATCCTATAGTCCAAAAAGGAAAATGCTTTAGTGCTTCATTTATTCTCTGCAGCAGATGGTTTAAGAAGCTTAAACAGATAAATCCTTCTTATAAAGATCGTCAGAAAAAATTTTAAAAGGTTTGTTGCTCTGTGAACCTGCTCTTCCTCCTCAGAGACTTTAGCTCTGAGCTCCACAGGATCTTTAATGAATGGTGATGTCATTTTTTTGAGAGAAACGATTGATCTGATTGGTCAGTGGGCGGTGCGTTTACACCCGCTGATCTCTTATCTCAAACATAACCTGCTCCGGAGCAGGTTCGCCGTTCAGCATGAGTTTCCGCGGTAAGAAGTAATGCACCTTCGTAGGACTGAAAACCCAGACTTAAAGCTAGAGTTACCTCGCTAAGCATAAATCCCGCTTCGTAGTACAGGCCCCTGGATATGCTGTGAAAGACACAACGTGCGGTGCTAATGTTAGCAGTGGATTATTACTCTGAGTAAATATTCATGTTGATACAGTCGTCAGAAATACTTGGGGCTCTTGTTTAAAATTCCAGTTTTTCTTAAATGTAAATAAATAGGATTAGTTTTCTCCATCAGAATCCTGACTTTAAAGATGCGGCACTGAAAGTGGTAATTGATTATTGCCCATGGACAGAAAAGGGATCAGTAATCTGAAGGTTTGGTTGTTTTTTTTTTAGATCAGTGATTTTCATTGGATGGAGGCTCTTGTGAAAAAACAAGCAAAACTGGAATCAGCTTTAAATAAACTCCTCTGAGAGGAAGTGACTGTTACTGCTCAATTCTCTGTCAGTGTCTCTGAAGTGGTGATGCTGCATTCAGGGTCAGCTGATGTTGAAGCTGTAGTGCTGCATTCAGGGTCAGATGATGTTGAAGCTGTGGTGATGCGTTCAGGATCAGCTAATGTTAAAGATGTGGTGTTGCGTTCAGGGTCAGTTCATATTTCTGCGGCCTAGGCGAAGCGCAGCGGCGCTCTGCCGGCTCTGCAGGGTGTTCTGAACCATGTCCTTCCACTGGTCATCTGAGATCTCTTTTGCCCATGATGGCACTCCAAGAGATGGCAACGCCACGGCCGCCATTGTCCTCTTCACCAGCTCCACGTGGTCTGCAGTGATATACAGGAAGCAAAATCAGTGGACATGAAGTATTTCAGGAAGTTACAACTTTAAATTTTCCATTTCAAAATCAGGACCAGTAAGGGAGCCTGTAGAGGACATTTGGAGGTCTGACCTGCATCCATGGGGATGGAGGCTCTGCTCCTCTGGGCCGCTGCCGCCTCGGGATCCTCCTCCTCATCACTGTCTGGAGGAGGAGCTTCAGGGAGGTGAAGACCCATCACCTGCAGGAGACAGACAGCTGAGACAGGTGATGCTGCCAGGAGGGGGCAACAGAGACACGTCACATGTTGAATCTGAACCTGATGCAGCAGATCTCTTTTATTAGGTCCCATGACTGCTTGGATCAACCACTGCTCAGGTGTGATGCAGTGAGTCAGCAGCTGCCAGCACAACTTACCTCTATTCTCTGCTGCACGTGCTGCAGCTGTTCTGTGTGGGAGGGGGCCTCCGCCTCCCCCTCCTCCCCCTGCTGCTCGCTGCTGTTCATCCCATCCGGCTCCTGGTTCAGTGGTTGGTAATAATATCCTCCACTGTTCACCTCGTCCTCCTCCTCCTCTTCTCCATCCAGCTCCATCTCTCCCCCCTCCTCCTCCTCCCCCCCGCCCTCTCCCCCGCTCCACACCGGCAGCAGCGCTCCATCTGCCTGTCGCTCGTCCCCCCCCAGGTCGTCCTCAGAGTTTGGCAAGACTCTCTCTGGTCCCATCGCTGAGCTCCACACTTCCATCCACAGACGACACTGGCAGAGAAGAGAGAGGAAAACATTTTTAGTATCATTGGATCATTTTAATTCTTTCAGACTTTTGTTGGGAACACGAGCGGATTGATCTGATGGTACACTGACAGAAATCTATTGAAACTGTTGATTAATCCATTGATGACGAGGTCTGTCAAGGTTCTCTCAGTGAACTGAATCTGGTTTTGAACTGCTGGTCAAGTAAAACCAAACGTCACACTGGAGTGGGTGCGAAAAGTTTAAAGATCTGTTCAAAAAACAAAATGACCAGAACAACTTTTTATTTTGAGGAACAGAAAAAAGGTTCTGAACAAACATTTCTGTTCAGTGATCAAACTACATGTAACAAGTGAACACTGCTCTGCAGGTTGTTGGTTCTATTCCTTTTCATCGACCTGACGGTCAGCGGGTGGGCGAGATGATGATGATGATGATGATGGAGAACACCTGGAGCGGCTAACAGCTATTAAAGCTAACCGTTGTTTGGTTCGGACTGCCTCTCGTTTTATCTTTTGTCGGACCCTCTTTTTATTCTTCTACTCAATGTTTTAAGCTCAAAAGAAGAAGAATAACGCCAGGTAAAGTGTCAGCGTCTTACCTGTGTGTCTGTCCGTCCTTCTATCTGTTCGGAGCGGTTAGCCACTGCTAGCTGCAGCTGGTTAGACGCTTCCGAGTACGTCAAGACGCTTCACCAAAACTGACGTCAGACTATGCGTCAGACGAAAAAACCCCCCAAAACTTTATTGACATATAATAGCCTATTGATTAAAAAAAAGAAATATAAACACAATATTCGCAGTTTATCTATACATTTTGTCTTTATTAAAATAAATGAATAAATAAATAGATAAATTAATTGATGTAAAACATAACAGATTTTTAAGTTAAAACACGTAGTAGATAAAAAAAATGCTTTAACATTTTTAGTCAGAAATTAATGGAAAAGATCTAATTTAATTATGATAGGCTACTTCAGTTTTCATTTATAATGTCTGATGCGGAAATGTATTCTTTTTTAACTATGCAATTAGCCTATGACAATTTTAGGATCATTTTTTGCCTAATTCCTTGACTTTCAACTGTTTCTGCTTTAAGAATAAAATAATTCTTCAAGTAACTAATAGAATATACTTGTGTATAAAACTTTGTATACAAAGTGACCCTCTGAGCCAGAGACCTTTTCAAGTTATTTAAAAATTGAAATAGTCTAACTGATGATAGAATGGACCGATTCCCACAAAATAATCCAAATTAGGCTAGACAAAGATTTTAAATATTAATTTTAGAAGACAAAATTTTACAAAAAAAGATTTCAATCTTGTTTTAAACAAAACAGGTGGAAGATACTGGCAGCTGGATTAAAGAGACGTTCAACGTTGGCTTTTATTTTGACAATCAGGGCCGGAAGTCGTATTAGGTGATTTGTTAGCGTTGTCAGGACAAACACGAACTGATCAATCAGCAGCAACTTCTGATCATTAATCATTCAAGGTTACACTAATAAAAAGTTCACAGTTTAATTTCAACACGGTGACGACATCGACCGAGAAGGATTAAAACGAGACCCAGCGGGTGTGACGTCATCGACACAAAGATTGTCTATTGTAAAAGAGAGTTCACTTCGATCGGGCGGCGTTTTTTTGTTGTTGTTTTTTTTTGCACCTATGAGTTTCTCTGAAGAACTAGCCTATTTTGTTTCTTCTTCCTTTTTTTAAAAAACAAAACAATAACAATAAATTACAAGATGAATTCTTCAAAGCAAATTTGGAGAACTAAAGTGTTTCACTCTATGTCAGACATTAATTTTATGTTAATGATGTCACCTCTGTTTCTTAAATAGCCTAATCAAAAGCACCCTATTTTCTCTCTTACACACAGAAACATTTCAAAGATTTAGCCTAAAAAACATTGTAAGGTCTATAACATAATAGGCTACGTTTGACTAAACAGCTTGAAGTGTTTCGTTCTCGAGGCCTAAGTAGGCTATTTGATTGTTATTTCTGAGAAATGTGTCAAAATCCACCAATGGTCTAACAACAAATTGTTTTTTTTGTTGTTGTTGTTTGTTTGTTTGGGTTTTTTTTTAAGGCTACATAGGCCTATTTTAGCCTCAATGCAGGCCGAAGCATAGGCAACAACTTTAGAGTCTGAGGGAAACAACCCAGTTCATGATTCATGATTACTTAGCCTACATCTTAAATATAAAAATTCGTAACTTTTTGGAATTGCTCACTCATTATTATTATTATTATTATTATTATTATTATTATTATTATTATTATTATTATTATTATTATCAGCCTGTGTGGTCCCAGGAAACAGATCGGAGTGAGACCTCACTCTTCTTTCTCCTCTCTGGTTCTCATAGTAACGGTCACCTGCAGAAACACACCGGGAGTCACCGAGCACATACCGACCGGTAGCTCGACCCCCTGCCTGGCTTCAGGACACCGACTCTCTGCTCCGCCTCTCGCCTGTCTGCTGCTGATCAAACCTGATCAATCGATACCGGGATCGTTCGACTTTGATGTCCGCTGCGGTGGATCCGGACCAGCGCGTGGCCTGCGGCGGGATCAGAGGCACCGGAGCAGCGAATGATGACATCAGCGTGTGAAAGTCCCGATCCTCCGCGCGTGAGCTGATCGATAATTTAACAGGTTAATTGATGTCCTCAATTCAGGTCCAATCATAGCCTGAGTTCATGATTGATCAGTTGATTGGTATGATTAGCTGTTTAGTTCCAGCCTGTGCTCGTCAATACCTTAGATTAATTGATGATCAACAAGGGACAAGGGCGTAAATCTAAGGGGGGACACAGGGGACATGTCCCCCCTTCCAGATAGAGTCACACCCCCACCCCCCAATAATCTGGTTTTAAAATATAACTTTATTATATAGCATGATTTTGAATGAAATAATAATTTACAGTGAAAGGCACTTGTGGTGATTATAAAAGCAAACAAAAGAACAAAAGATGAAGGGGGGGGGGGGGGGGGGGGGGGGGGGG
>JAQLOL010000003.1:28778955-28816965 GCA_029783665.1 Naso thynnoides
CCCCCCCCCCCCCCCCCCCCAGTCAACACTGTAGGACAAGTTGTAAAGGAAAGTAAAGGGGGTAGAACAGAAGAGGCTGATTGAGGATAAGTGCCACAGCAATGCACATCCAAGAGGAACATTGCTGCGTGTTCAGTAAAATACACCCTCTCCATAATTAAAACTTTCCTCCCTGTCCCCCCCCCAACACTAAAATCAGAATTTCTCCCCGGAATTGATCATTGTTGATAGCAAGTAGACATCTGAAACTGCTCAGCAGACCAGTCCCATCATAATTAATATTTATTAATAACTGATCATGATTGATTGGCTTCATTTATAGTCTGAATGAGGACAACAAGGAAGAAAAGCTTTTGATCACAGAGAAACCTAATCAACAACTGATTTCTTAAAACTTATAGATCAGTTATCTATCTATCTATCAAACTAATATATTTGTTAGAATTAGGGAAAATCTGAAGTTGATGAGAGTTCAGGTGTCTCAAGGCGGGGTGAATCTAGTTTATCGTAAACGCTGGAAATGGAGCAACAGCTAGCCTGGCTCTGTTAGCTTAGCTTAGCATAATCACTGGAAACAGTGGGAAACAGCTAGCCTGGCTGTTAGCTTAGCTTTGCTTAAACGCTGGAAATGGAGAAACAGCTAGCCTGGCTCTGTGACAAATCTTGTTTGTGTTTAATCCAGGGGGAGTTGTATTAGTATTATTAGTATTAATATTTAGTATGTTTGAGTATGAGTAAAGTTTTACTTTGCTAATTATCTACATTTTTCAGATGAGCTTGTGGTTGCCATGGGTAACAGATCTCCAAAAGGAACAGCAAAACACGTGGTGAGAATAGAGAGCATAGTGTGTGATTCTGAGGATGACCCACCGAGCACAGTGACTTCCTGTTACTAAGCAGTTGCCAGGCAACTACATAGATATCGCACAGAAGAGCAAAGTGGATAAAAGCTTTGCTCAAATTTTTTTCTGTCTGTCTGCACTGAAGTACCTTTTGCTTTAAAAAGTGCAAAATTTTCCATCATGATTGTCATGTGACTTGCATCACGACAGTAACTAAGGGGTGTGGCTTAATGATTATTTTAACCGCTTTCTCATAGACTGATGCAGCGTTGATGTGATGTTGGAATAATCGTACTAAAAATTTTCCTATTGGGAAGATTCACACGAGCAGTCGCTCATGTCGGAAAAATGACTCGGCTTCTTGAGGATAATTTTATAACACAAGTTGCTGACTTGATGTCGTAAATGCATAAATATGGACCTAGAGCATTATTTTTTAGCACAAAATCTATTTTTGAGTTTTATTTCAGTGGTATTAGGGAATGTACTGGTGAGCAACAAGTCTGGGATAAAATCACTAATGGTTACTAAAGCTTCAAAATGTTCCTAGCATACTGGGACAGCAACTCGAATCTCTTCTCGGACTCTAGTCTCAGCCAACCCATCACCCCAACGCTATACAAAAAGATAGAGATCCAATATTTCATGTAGATGAAGCTCTAACAATTTAATTAAACCCAGTATTGACTGAGTGTGCCCCCTGTGAAGCAAAAAACTGAACACAGCTATCAAACTCTTGTTTAAAAGCTCTTTGCATTAAAATGAGACTCATCCTCTTTGTAGCATTGTTGTTGTTCTCACAGAACAACGTCAAAGTACATGAACACAACAAAGTTGGAAGAACCACTTTCCAACTCGGACACTCTGACCTTCTGTCATCGTATTGATGCAACATGAGTCTGAGCTCACTGTGATTCACACACTGTAATGTGTGCTGAGGGATCAACATGTCTATTTCAAAACACAAGTTTTGGTTACAGGGATTTTGAATTAAGGTTTCACATATTTCTGTTCTTACTTTATCTGTTTGTCACGTCAGCCTCACAATTTTTTTGCAATTATCATGTTGTTGGTTTTGCTTTTGATTGTTGAAAGTTCACCTGCTTTTCATGAATGACCAATGACCTTCTAACAGTGCAAGTTGAAAAGTTAGCAGGGCTCCATGTCATGCATAAAAAAGCATTATACACTGAAATGAAGAAAAGCTTCATGGGAGCTGTAGTTTTTTAACTTACTAATGTTTAATTCACTGTAACTCTCAATTAGAAATTATTTTGATTTGAAGAAGAACCTTTAACTAAAGTTAGAAAGGAAGTGTTGTCAGGACTTTCAGCACTATTGATGATGACATCACATGAAACAAACCAATGGGAGAGTTTGGTTCAGTACCTATAAGAGGTCAGATTTTGTTTTTCTCTGAGAGTGATTCAATTTCTGTTTATTTTTTTCCTCCATGAATCTCCAGTCCTCCCAGTACTCCCAGTCCTGTCCAGGATGCTTCCGGCCTCCATTCAGATCACAGGGGAGCTGCTGTCGGCGGCTGAGGTTCAGGACATCTGTGAGAGTCTGAAGGAGGACAGTGTTCGGCTGCTGTCCGTCCGTGGCTGCCAGCTCTCTGACCGCGACTTTGGACGCGTCTGCCGCAGCGTTGCTGAGTCGCGCTCGCTTGCTCAGCTCAACCTCAACTTAGGCGTCGTCTCCAGCATCAGCCGTACACGACACCTGGCCGACGCCCTGACGGCCAACCGATCGCTGCAGACCCTGTTGTGAGTATAGACTGCTGTTTGTTTAACTGTTTCTGCTCATCTGATTGTCTCTGATACAAGTGCAGCTGACACACCAGCAGACCTCCTTGACTAAACGTCACAATGTGATTGGTGAATAAGACTCTGTTTCCGCCCCCTCCAGTCTTCATGGCAGCCCGCTGTTGGATGCTGGTCTGGTGACGTTGAACTCAGCCCTGTCAACCCACCCTGCACTGATCTGTTTGGATCTGGGAGACTGCATGCTGGGAGATGAAGCTCTGGGTCTCATCTGTGGAATGCTGCCACCTGACGGAGCAAAGTCAGGTAAACTCCTGCAGGACAACCACCTGCACCATAGCAACTGTCTGAAACACCTTAGCAACCACATAGAAACCAGAGATTTTGAGGTCAGGTGGAATGTGTTAGACCTGAATCTGCTCATTTCTCAGCTCTGCCTCACGTTCTGGTCTAATTGGCTCTCTTCAGCCAGAGGTTCAGTTAATAAAGTGATTTAACCAGAGACATCACATCTGATGAAATGTAGTGAATCTAAGGGGAGAGGCAGCAGCAGGTCTGATGAATCGCAGTGGACAGTTGTTGAATGAAGCTCGTGGGACTCTGTTATTTCAGGCTCTGATAACCTGAATCTAGCAGAATTTAACTCTTCACTTTCGCAAACCAGAAATTTGAATCTAATAAGTAGCTGAACACCAAAAGAAACAAATTTAACCTTAATTCCACCACATAGAAATAAACATAGAACAGTCTTGACAGCCTCATTTTCAAAGTCACATGACTGTGGAGTGGAAGCTGTTACTGTTGTTGAAGCAATAAAGGTAAAACTCAGACAGGAAGTTGCAGGTACAGTCAGTGTGTTGTTGTGTCTGCAGGTCTGAGGGAGCTCACGCTGAGCGCCAACCCAGGAATCAGCTCCAAAGGCTGGGCTCGACTCGCCATCGCTGTGGCTCACAGCTCGCAGCTCCGCGTGCTCAACCTGGACTACAACCCACTGGGTACCAGCAGGGCCACACACCCCACACACACACTCACAGTGTGCAAGCAAGGGAATGTTCTGGTTCTGCTTTTAAAATATTCTGGTTCTGTATGCAGGTGACCAGATTGCAGGGATGCTGGCGGTTGCCGTGGCTTCCAGCAGAACCCTGGAGGTGCTTGACCTGGAAGGAACTGGACTGACCAACCAATCAGCACAGGTCTACCAATCAGTCAGCTCGGTGCTCTTCCTCTGCTCCACCATCAGTGTCATTGTTGTTCAGGCAGTCATTCGGCTGTCTGTCCAGCAGGGGGGGGGGGTTTGATCTCAACAGCACTGACACACTATCACGTTTATGTCTTCATCACCTTTGCTCTCAAATTTACTTCGGCCTGTTTCCAGTTCAGTGATAATGAGGGGGTTTGTTTAGCTCCTGATCAGCTGTGAGTGGAGTCATGTGACAGAGGATGAGTTGTTACAAATGAATAATGATCTGACATGAGCTGAAAACTGCGAGAGGTCATCAAACATCAATGATATGATCGCAGCATTAAAATAGAATAAGAAGCTGCACATTAAAACCTGGAACATAAATGAGTGAAATATGTAAATTATTAGATCTATCTGCATTTAATGAACACTGAGTATTTTTGGTTTGATCCTTTCTTGATATTTGATGCAGAAGTTTAATGTCAGGAGAACAGAAATAGTCCCTTAGGTGTGTCTGACTGAAATGTTGCATTTATGATGAACAGTCATGATTGTTTCTCTGATAAATAGAGTTCAGGTTTTATTTCCACTTATCACAGATTTTCCTCAGAGATTAAAGACATCGACACCGTCACAAATCTCTTGACCTCTGGGACAGAATCTGTTGATTGCTGAAATTCTTTAAAAGTAATACCAAAGTAGGCAAGTGAGTAAAATTTTGTTTATATAGCACCTTTTAAACCATAAGTTAAAAGGTGCTTCACAAAAGAGAAGAAACACATAAAATACAAAAAAGCATTACAATTGAAACATAGCATAATAAAATAAGAATCAAAAGCGTCACAGATCAAATATCGTATATGTTAAGTCAAGCACAAAAACACTTTGAGAAGAGATAGGCCTAAGGCATTAGCAAATCACTGAGGTACTCCAGAGCAGCACATGGCATCACAGCTGGGAGAGGTCACAGATACAAGAGATGTGCTTTTTTTATACCAGTGCAGCCATGTGGGTCCTTAATATTTGAGTAACTGTGTATGAATAAAATATGGGATGTTTTGAATGAACTTGGTGTGTGTGTATGTGTGTGTTTGTCCAGGTGTTCTTGGACATGGTGGAGAACTACCCGACCAGTCTGCGGGTTCTGGTCCTGGCAGAGAATGACATCAGTCCGGAGCTGCAGCAGCAGATCTGTGACCTGCTGTCCGAAGGGGAGGACGATGATGACAGAGAAGCCCCGCCCCTCCTGCCAGGACCCTCCTCCAGCAGCGCCCTGCTGCCAATCAGAGACAAGTACCAGCCCCCCTCCTGGCTCCCCCACAGCAGTAAGGGCTGAACACACACCCCCGCCTCCCCCCCACGTCCTCACCTTTCTGTCCCGCTTTACCCGAGCTTAAAGTAAGTCGGGTGCAGACTGCACAAAACCAGTCAAGAAATTTATCCTACTGGTTCTACTGGTGCAGCTTATCTTGCTGGTTCCACTGGTTACTCCTATTAAGGTTCTAGTTTTAGCTGAGCTGTTCATTCATGTTAATGCAGTTTCACGTTGAGCCAATATGGCCCCAGTCGGGCCCAGTTGGGCCCAGTTTCAGACTAGCTTGTCCCAGGTGAGCCTGGTTTTGTGTCAGCTGACCCACTTTTAGCCTGGGTCTGTGGTGTAAGGTGTCCTCAGTTAGAAGGTTTAGTGTTATGTATAATAGAGGTCCAAGTGTTTTCAATAAAGAACATTGTCTACTCTCATTCCTCATCGTGAATATTCGAAAGTGCATACCAGTTACACATCTGCTCTTCTTCCGTGGTTCCTCTGTGCAGCTATGTGGTCAAGTTCTGGTCTGATCCTGGTCCAGGGCAAGTTACAGAACTGAATACATTCGGCTCAGTCACAGTGGCTTTAAATGGTAAAATGAGGTGAAATCACTGCAGTGGTTTGATTTGGTTGTGGGTGAAAAAGCAGAGTGATAACTGCCACCCATTTATTTATTTGTGTGTGTCTCTTCTGTCGGAGCGGAAATTGTCAGGAAATCCTGCAGATTTGAATAAATTATGGAGACTTAACATTGAGCAAGCTCACAGCATGCTACCTTCTAACTTTTTCCATCTTCAATAAGGAAATTACTGTACTTATGATCAGTGAAGTACAAGCAAAGCAAACACACACATGACTGGCTAAAGTGTTAGCAGTTAGCATGTGAGCTACAATAGCTCACCAACCAGCCCTACGATTAAAGCGGTTAAAGATGTGACACAGAGCTAGCTAATTGGAACAAATGAGTAGACCGAAGTTGAACTTGACAGGAAACAGTGACCTTGAATCCTTGAGTGAATCCGCTCATTGCAGTGACTTCCTTGTAATGAATAAATTTGATTAAGTGCTGCTGTGACTCTGTGAGACCACAAGAAGTTTCTTTAATGAACAAAAAACTAAAAAAACACTGAAACTTTTGGTCATACATGTTTAGCCGCCCACCAAAGACAAACAATGCATTTTTAAAAGAATTCTCAGAACTTCTGTCTTCGATCATTCTTTACCATGATAAAATGATCATTGTTGGTGATTTTAATTTCCATCTAGATGATAATTTGAATCAAACTATCGAAACATTTGTAAATATCACTGACTCTTTTTTTTGTTCAACACGTCAAGGGTCCAAAGCACAACCGGGTCCTCACATTAGATTTAGTATTTTCCCTGGGGAAAATGCAAACAATCTCTTCATCAGAGACCTTAACAGTATCTGATGATATGCACATCCTATTTGATACTGTGCTTCACACTTCACAAATAAAACTACTACTACTACTACTACTACTACTACTACTACTACTATTATTGTCATTATTATTATTATTATTCACTTTATCCTTTTAAAATAATGTATTTCAGTTTTTTAGATTGATTTCCTTTGAAGGAACAGATCAACATCCAGTGAAACGATCTTCTCCTCTGCATCTCTAAGACTCATGTCCACACGGATTGACTCTCACATTTGTGTGCTAAATATGAAGCCGCAGCCAGCAGCTGCTTAGCTTAGCCTAGCACAAAGACTGGAAGCAGAGGGAAACAGCTAGCCTGGCTTGGTGTAACAGTAGTGAAGCTGCCTGGTTAACAGGTTGTAACTAATTTCTTGTAAACTGCGTGAAATTGTGTTAACAAAAAACAAAACCCACACACACACTTTGAAACTTAAAACTAAATGAAACTTTGAGAGTGGCAAAATCATTTATCTCCTTGCTGGGCTATTTTTCCAGAATTGAAACCAGAGGTTGTCTGGTAGAAGGAAATCAATCAAAAAACTGATAGATAATTTGAAAAAAGATCGATGTGAAGTTACAAAATTCATAGTTGAGTGTCTTAAACATGCAGACTTGGAGGTCTGGTCCTTTAAATGTGGCATGTCGCTCTAAACATGTCGTTCTTTGACCCTACAGACTCCAGCCCCCAGATGATCTTGCTGACATCAGGTCTAGGTGAGAGCTTATTGGCTGAGACTGAGATGTGACCCCTCCCACAAACACACCCACTTCCTGTTAAATTGTTTCCACTTTATTCTCCTTTTATTTGTTTGGTTTGAATGTTCTGGTTTGTTTCTCTGCACTGCACTTGTCTGGGTTGTCAGATCACCTGATAACTAGCAGCCAATCACACGCTCTGCATGGTGTGACGTAGCACTTGTACATAGACTAGAACAGAGTGAGTGGCGGCACAAAACCTTAACACATAAAGTGACTTTTGGACAGGTGTTTGTTCAGCAGGTGTGTTTCTGATGAATGTATGTTCTGCTGTTCTGATGTCACAATAATAAAACTGTTTACAGCTTCGTAAGAACCGGCGAGTCCGAGTCATCTTTCGCTGCCAATCCGTAAGCTAATGCTAATGATGTTAGCCAAAGCACAATATGAGCGTGGTGGACTGATGCTGCTTTCCGAACAACACCAAAGGTCAGAATTTCTTAGTTGAGACTTCCAACTTCAAAACATTCCAGGTGCATGACAGCAAATGTAAACAAAAAACATGGCTGACCGTGATGACAATGTTTCTGTGGCTGGCCATCAGTCTGTACTCTGAACAGTGCAGCCTTATGGCAAAAGTAAATGAATCAGAGGAGAAGAAGCATGTTATGTTACCCTCAAAGAGTTTGGTGCAGAGGAGATAACTTTCACTGATTGTTTACTGTGACCACCAACCAGCTGACTTTGGTGACATATGTGGCATTGCATTTCACTTTCATGACTTTTAACATTATTTTGATTATTTGCTGGCAAATATACGTTACGTTGTTTTTTTCCGATTGTTTACCATGTATGTTTCTCACTTCAATGGGCGCTATCATTTTTGTGGGACGTCAGTAAACTATGACTTCACGAAGTCGAGGTAGATTGATTCATCCTGAGTTCACAAGTAGGAATTCTGATTTCGAGGGACATTCCTGTGCACTCTTGCCAGTAGGAAGTTGGAGATTTTGTGTGGAATGGAGTATTAGTGTGGGAGCTGGATCAAAGGTCTTTCTTCTGAACTTGTAAAAGAGATGTGAGTTGTTCTCTTCAGCTGAGAGGTGACACAAGGAGGTCGGTGTTTCCCAGCTTCCATCAGCTGTCTGTCTGTTTTTATGTTGGAAATGTTTTTTGCTTGTGTTTTTCTTCATGTCAGTCTACGTGAAGAGATTCCTCCTCTTTAAGCCAACCTACAGATTCAAATGATTACTTTTGTTATTGTTGAATTCAAACTCGGTTAAGTATTTTTAAGGGAAACTGAATAAATCATCCAAGGGAAACTGAATAAATCATCCATACTGAACTCGACCCTTGAATTCTGACTACTAAATGTGTTTGCAGGAATTGCAGAGTCGCTGTGATGCAGACGAGTGGCAGCTGACTCTGCAGCCGTCCGTCTTGTTTTTACTGCCAACAGAAACGTGGAAGCTACTTCAGGATCACATTCCCGTCGCTGCTGCTGGTAAATTCATCTCTTCCCTGCTGATGAAGCTGCAGAACCTGACGTTGCTTTTTGGTTATTCTGGGCTCTATGATATCCTCTACTGATCCGGTGTCAGCCGGCTCAGTGATGAACCAGACGCTGCAGCTGAGAGGAAAACACTGCAGAAATGTGAAATAACACAAGTTTTTATTCATTAAATTGCTTGGCATGGTGACAGAAACAGGTTTAAGAAAACAGCAATTAAAAGTAATTTACTACATTCACTCAAATACTAAGTTGAGACCAAGGACACGTTTGAGGTACTTGTAGTTTTGTGCTTAGATCCATTTTGTGCTACTACACACTTAAACTCTTATTACTTCTCTGAGGTAAGCATTGTTCCTTTTACTTTGTTACATTTATCTGATAACTTTAGTTACTTTGCAGACTTAGATTAATGACAAAAATCTAATTAGCAAATAAATTAGGACATATTACAGTTTAAACTACCCGACGGGATATAAAGTCATTAAAATAAGTTCCACCTTCACCGGCAACATTAAAGTGAAGAACACATAAATGCATCCGTAATTTTAATCCATCAAGATAATAATACATTTGACTCTGAAACACTCTGCATGCTGCGTTCCTTTACAGTGATTGGATTTTGTCAGAACTTGCTAAATAAGGTTTTATTCAGCAGGTGGGAAAAAAATGGCATCAGCTAACATGTTAAACAAACACAAACAGTCACACTTACAGACAAATATGAGAATCAGCTGTAAAGCAGCTGGCCATGTGTACCTGAAACCTAAACTCATCGTCAATTTGTTGAGCCACAGAAAATGAGCGGAAAGGACCTCAGTGACCTCAGCTCTGACTCTGAATGATTTCCTTTGATAAAAGCAGCAGCTGACAGGTTTCAGAGCTCATCATTCACAACTTTACACTTTTGGATAAAACCTCCAACTCTCAGCCCAAAACATTACGGTAGCTGAGAAGCCGTGGTCATTGCTATTTTTTTTCATTTTCTTTTTTTCCAGTTCACAAAATAATCATTTCATTTTCACAGGATGACGGCTTGTTTTCCTTTGATGACGGGATTTTTAAAAAGTCAGTTTTCAAAATAAAATCTTGTTTCCTCTTTACTAATAGTTTTTATCAGAGATCAGGACTGGTGCTGAAAAATGTCTTAATGGGGATGCTGTGGGGGTCAAAGTGAGACGGGCAAGTCTCACAGAAAAATACATGGCCTTAATAATGTCTTTATCTCTGCCATTGTAATATTATAGGGTTTTTTTTAACCAGACACTGACTTTTGATCTGGTTATGAAGGCTCACCAGATAAATGATCTTGCTATCACAGGAAAATGTTTTTCTCATGATTTTTTTTCATGATTACAAGATAACAGAGTGAAAGGGGATGGTAGTTACCATAGCACATCACATGCACACTCCACTGATTCACTCTGATGTCTGTGCAGTAAATGTGAAGCTACAGCAGCTGGTAAGCTTAGCTTAGCATAATAACTGGAGACAGCTATCAGTCCAAAGATGATAGCATCTGTAACACTTCACTGAAAAGCATGCATCTATAACATTATGAACATACTTACAGTGCACCTGTAGTGTTGTATAGTCATAGTTAAAAGCAGGGTTAGGTTAACCATAACCCTGACCATAACACACAGAACCACCTTTAACACATTATAAGCGTGTTCATAAAGTGTTGTATATATTTATAATGTGTTATAAGCACTATAGAGACAGGATTTGAAGAAAATGTTACCATGACGTCCACTGACCAGCAGCTCTAAAGCTCACTGGTTAACATGTTGTTTGTTGTTCAGTCTGGACGTTTCTGGCTCGTGTACTGGTTGACTTAGACCTCTGACCTGCTCCCCATTAAAGCAGCAATAAATTAACTAACCGTCTTCGTAGTTTTAAAATTCACAGTCCAACACTTGGATTTTTGTGTTGGTTTATAAATTTGAAGTGTGCTTCAGAGGTTGTTTGTAGAAATTTACAATACATAATCATTAAATGAACAAAATCATTTCAGTGACAAAGTGTGCTCTGTACATCTAATCATACGTTTATGAGACAAATCTGATCCATACATTTCAACAAACATCAGTCATTGCATGTTTGTTACTGTCACTTAAACTGCACCTCAGTGTATTTTCCATGTGTTTGGGATTTCCACTGCAGATATTTTAGTGAAAGTATTAATCCTTTAATGTCTCCAGATGGCGCTGTCGCACGCAGTCATACATACACGAATGCAGGGGAATGACCTTCATCTGCTGAGGTGACATACGTCACTTGTTGTGCTGGTTGAGTGGTGCAGAGCCAATGTACTAAAAGCAAATCGTTTTCAGGTAGGGTTTCTCAAATGTCTTTTCTGTTAATTAAGGCTGTGAATTCTCTCTCAAAGTTAACCACAGCTGAACTCCACACAAGGGGCTGCTTTGTGGTAAAAAGAGAATATTTTATAGGCCCTTTGCTTGCAATAAATGGCCGTGAATGGGATGTGACATTAATTTTGCATACACGAGTCATATAAAAATACACTGAACAGTCGTCATGAACGAGGAAATTAGCTACAGAGACCTAAACCGTGTTTTGTTTCAGGCTGTAAACAAGTTTATTTCTGCTTTGGCAATTAAATATGAGGCTCTGTGGGGACTGACTCACTTGTGGAGCCCAAGTGGCCATTTGAGGAACTGCAGTTTTTGGCGCGTTACTGTTGGCTTCATTTTTCGGTCATTGCCACCTGCATCAGCTGCTACAAGGCACAACACATCCCAGTCTCACACACAGCTGTCTGTGATTATGGTGCATCGTGGGTAATATAGGTGTTTAAACGAGGAAGGAGAAAGTGTGGAATAAAAAAAAGATGTCACAGGAGTCACATGATAAATCTGAGGACTACAATTTTAAGACATGATGTCAGTCTATTTGCATATTAGCATATTAACACCAGGTGTTCTCTGGGAGAACAGAGGCAGAGCCAAACATATCATACTCTGAAAACTACGCCCACCAAAGGGGCAAAACAATTGGTGCTATGATACACAAGCTAGCATTGACATGCTAGCTGATGACATCAGATTTCAGCTTGAGGAAGGATCATTGTAGCACTCTGTGTGAACCAGAGAGGAACAGCAGAATCGCTGTGAAGTTTCACTGAATAACCAGAAATAAAATAATTAGATATTTACAGCTTCAGATCATCATTGAACCCAATTAAGGTCTTGCAAAGAAGTTTGTTGGTCAGATGGTTAGTTGATGAAATGCTTGCTGTATTCTGAGTGTCGGGGTGCCTCAGTTTCCCTCTGTCTTCGTGTCTTACTTGCTGTCAGCCTGTTCAGCCACCCAGTAACTCCTTGCGGTTCTTAACTCTGCTGGTGACAACACAGCAGCTGTGTTTGCTGTTATTTGATAGCAGACAGAGGTGATGAGGCGGCGTCTTCTTCTGCAGGGTGGGCAGGGCTTCTTATACTCTGTCTCTCTCAGACCACATCCTGTTGAACTGCATCCCAGTTCATACGTGCAACAGGTCACACTTTGACCTCCGACCCTGCAGTGCTGGCTGACAGAGCATGTCCCTCCCTTCTTCTCTCTCTCTCTTTTTCTCTCTCTCTGTTGGTTCCTATGCTCAGACGTCCACTCTATATGACCTCAGTGTTCAGTTTCTTCTTGTCTGGTTCTGCTATGTTCAAAAAGCTTATCTGACACTCCTGCTCATCTGGTTGCCCTCTCTGTCCCCGCTGCTGTGATGATGATGTTGTCGATGTTAGCTGCCAGCAGGGGGTGTGGCCACAGGCCCTGCAGTGACCTTGCAAAACAATGGTGGCGGTCAGTACTACCACACCTATGGTCATCCCTGACAGCACCAGCAGGATGATGAGCTGTACTTCTGACAGGCCGCTGGCACCACGCTCGCTTACCGTCACCTTAAACAACCTGTCGCCAGGACGACTACTGTTACTGATGCTGCTGGTGCTGCTTCTCTGGTTCTTACCCCTAGTGGTCAGGTGAGGTCTGACCCCGCCCCCTCCTACCTCCCACTCCAGCATAGTCCAGCTGGGTTCATTGTCCTTGTGGCTCCTCAGTGTTGACTCGCAAGTGAGTCCAGTGTACCCGGGCTTGCAGATGCAGTGGAAGCCTCCGGCGCGGTCGAGGCAGCGGCCAGCATTGAGGCAAGGCTGGCTGATGCAGTCATCCAGGTTGATAGTGCAGAATCGTCCAGTAAAGCCAGTGGGGCAGACACACGAGAAGCGGTTGACGCCATCCAGGCAGGTGGCACCATTAGCACATGGTCTCATCAAGCAGTCATCCACATCAGTCTCACAGCGCGGCCCTGTGAAACCTACCAGGCAGCGACACATCAACTCTGCCGCAAAGCCGTCAGCGTCCTCACACTGACCGCCATTTTTACATGGAGACCTGAAGACAAAAGAGGAGCATGTGAAAAAGAAAAGACATCAAAAAAATATTAAATGCAAATAGAAAGAAGCAATTTTGAGTGTTTGAAATATTTTGATTGTTTCCATGCTGAAACCAAATCTGGATTCAATTTAAATCTTTATTTCAAAAGTGAGATAGCAGAGCATCAGGTGTAACTTTGGATGCCTGAACAGACCTACATCATGATGAGATCACCTTTACACACCTCCTCTGGTGGCAGGGTCCCGTTTTCAGCTGACAGTGTCTGCCGTGGTAACCTTCAGGACACACACAGGTGTATTCACCGCTGTCCTCCATCACACAGGTTGCTCCGTTCTGACACGGCTGCTGCTGCGAGCACACGAGGAGGTCTGAAACAGCAAAGCACACCTTAAGAATGGAGCTCAATTCAGCTTGTTCAGTAAAGCTGAAACTTACATTTCATACTCCTTTACAACTTTACTCCATTACTTATATTTACAGCTTTAGCTACTGTGATTTTCCATACTAAACTTCTGGTGATGGTTTTTAAATATGTTGTATAGCAGTAAATTACAGGTGTCTTATGTGGTCTCAGTGATGTTGCTTAGTAGAACAATCAGGTTGAAGCTCTGCTGGAGTTTACGTGAAGTCATCGTGTCTTCATTATTCAACACTTAAACTTTCATAAATATTTTTACTCAAGCAGAATATGAAATGCAAGACTTTTCCTTTTAACGGATTACTTATACACTGTGGGAGGGGTCTGAATACTCCTTCCAGCACTAACCTTTGTCACAGAAGCGTCCCCCCCAGCCGGGTTCGCAGATGCACTGCCATGGCTGCTGACAGGACCCATGCAGGCAGCCCGGCATCGGCACGCAGTGGTCACAATGCTCGCCGTTCCACCCAGGGTCACACCTGGAAACACACACAGAATCATGTGACCCATCCTGCCTTCACCAAAACAACGTGTTACAGTCAAACACATGTGGACGAGAGGATTATTGAGCTGTGGATTATTGTTGACCAACCCACCTGCAGACTCCCAACTCGTCACAACGGCTGTTGGTGACATTACAGCTGCAGTCACTTCCTGCAGAGAAGAAAAGAAGAAAACAGGAACAGGAAGAAGAAAGGTTTTATCTGGGTTCAAGTTTGAGGTTCATTATTATGTTTTTTTTTTTGAAAAACTAAACTTCCCTTCAGTGATTGGCTGCCATACATCAGTGGGTGTGGCTATAGTCTGCAACAATTGCTGCAGCCTGTAGGTGGGGCTACAGCAACATGAGGGATGTGAAAATTTAGAAACATTGCAGTGACAATTGACTGATGGTGGCTCAGATTAAAATCAGCAACCCTAGCACTGTTTCAAATATGTCTGGTGTGTGTGTGTTCTCTGCATCTCAGCTGTCAGGATGGTCTCTGGTGAGACATTAGCAGCAGACACTCTGACCTCTAACCTCTGACGGGCGCTGAGCCACGTGCCACTGTTCAATGCGTCTGTCAGATGACAGCTGGACAAACAGCAACGAGCTCCTGGTTTCCAGTAAAACACTGAATTGAGCGAGGCTGCAAGTCTTTTTTGTTTCTGATCAAAAACCTGCTCATGGCACCCAGCCTCAGCTGGACTCAGGGGTGAAAATCTGATTTTAAGGTTGGGGGTGGACAAGGAGGGAAATTTTAATTATGGACAGGGTGTGTTTTACTAAACATGCATTGGGTTGGAGGTTTCATCTTTTGTTCTTTTGTTTGCTTTTATAATCAGCACAAGTGCCTTTCAATGCAAATTGTTAGGATATTTAAAATCATACAAAATAATTAAGTCATATTTTAAAACCATATTATTGAGGGGGACTCTATCTGGAAGAAGGGGACATGTCCCCTGTGTTCACCCTGGGATTTACGCCCTTGGCTGGACTTTGTGTCTACTCATAGTTAGCTTATGTTAGCATGCTAGTATGCTAAACTGAGTTAAGGAACATCGTAAACAGACATGCTAAACATCATGTTAGCTTGTATTATGAGCATGTTAGCTCACAGGGTGGATTGCAGTGATATTCAGCATGTGTTTTCATTAAACAAAAAATTGTTACATCTGATAAAATATTCTCAATTACAATACAACAATTTCCCTATGGGGATAAATAAAGTATCTATCTATCTATCTATCTATCTATCTATCTATCTATCTATCTATCTATCTGTCCCGCCTCTCTGATGAATTTTAGCTCTGTGCCACCTGAGATATGTATTATGATTGACAGGTAGATGTCATGATATGACTGGTTGAAAAATAAAACACATTTTTCATTTTATCTCAACTTAATTTGTAGTCAATTCGATCTTCTATTAGTCATTTATAGTCATTATTCATCAAGCACAAATAACAAATATGGGTTTGTGATGTTTTGCCACTTTTCTCTTTTCAATATCACTGTGTTTTTCTGAACTGTTGGTCGGACAGATTAAGCATCTTCAGGATGCATCCTGCACTGACATTTCATTGGAGGATTAAAAATTAAATAAATGAGCTTTTCCGGTTTTCTGAGAGGCACCGGTTTGGCTGTGTTTGTCTGCTGAGTCTGGCTGATTTTCCCTGTTTGTAATTTAATCAGAGGATATGTGATTTCAAAGACAATCTACCTTATTATCCTTTTCTCAGGCCTCTTACCTAAAGTTTTTGCCACCTCCAAGTCCTGCTGCATGTAGCCGGTGCTCTTCTCCGTGTTGCCCAGGGACCAGTGAGCGCTGCTGAGGGCCGAGAAGACGGAGCCGCGTAGCTTGAGGCTGCACGTGCCGATCTTCAAAGCGGCTTCCAGCACCACAACTGAGGCTGTGTGGTGGCTCGCTGTCAGCAGCTCCTGGCCAATCACAGATACCACCACAAAGGGACTTTTGTCCAGCTTCATCTTTTGCAGCTGCTGATAGGTGGGCTCGAGAGACTCTGTGCAGGAAGGACACACATAAAACAGAGATTAGAAACAGACTCCAAAAAATGACAAAAAATAACCAGGTGCTGACATGGTGACTGGGAACAATATCTGACTCTGACTGCAGGGAGTGTGTCACTGGTTTACCAACCCAGACTAACGTGACTGCCGCCTGAATGCAGCCGCTTTTCTCTGCTCGCGCATGTGTTTGTCTGCCCGGATAAGCATAGCCTGTCGCTTAGCTGAGTGGCAGCTTTCACTTTAAATTTGACAATAAGTCAACATATGAGCCCTTTTCCCGTCTCCTCCGCTCTGACTGGCGTGATCTCAGGCAATTTCCAAAGGCTCTGCATAAAAATGGCACAAGTTCAGAGCATTTTTGGCATCTGTCTTTAAAAAACAGACAGCAAATTATATTTCTGCATTCCTTCGTGTCAGCCGATATGGTTTTTTGAGAAAATACGGTAGGCTGAATGGGTTTGGAGATGGAGTTTAAAGAGTGATGGGGAAACTAATGCAGCTAATGCACAACAGTAGCAGCAGCAGATGAATACAGAGCAAAGGAGACACACAAGGTGACCTTTGAAGAGGCTGAAAACGCACACAATGACATAAATCAATGGAGGGCCGCCCGGGATTTGGGATCTACAGCCCCTCCAGATTACAAAGCCCTCTGGCAGACACCAACATCGAACAACAAGAAGGGGGGCAAAGGAGGCACGCCCAAGTGTGTGTATGTGTGTCTCTGTGTCTTCTGATGAATTTGTGTGTGTCAGTGTGTATTTGCATTCATGTATAGAAGTGTGTCTGGAGGATTCTTTATTCTCATGGCCCTGTATTTGTTAATATTTTGAGCAGAGCTGCTAGTAATTAGATCAAAGCTTTACAGAAGACTGCATGGTGTTACTGTGCTTTACAAAGTGTGGCGGCGTTTGTAGTCGACATTTCTGCATAAGCCACAAGCTTTCATAAACTTTTTTTCATTAGTTTAGACAAACATTTAATATACAGTCACAATATCTGAACAAACTCAACAGTTGTGGAAACACACACTGACAATAATTCAACTCGATTCAGAAACACACGCGCGCACACACAGACAAAATGCAGCGCTTCCCCACACAAGCACTCAAAAGCATAACTGATGATGCTCTTTCAAGAGCACTCCTTCTGTTGCAGCGCTTGGCAGAATGTCGTGCTTACAGAGACAGTGCGTGCATATAATATCCATTCATAGCTTGTAATTGCCTTCAGAGTGACACCGAGAGCTGAGTCATAAATCACACACGGAGAGAATCATTTTTAAAAGGTGTCATAGCTGCTGCATTCATAAACAGGTACTTATGACAACACTGGAGTGTGTTGTTTCACGCACACAGACAAAGTCAAATGCTAAATCTAAGTGTTTACTGAGCCTTGTATCAAGATATGAAGAAGAATTATACCTCTACCTCACTGCACAGCTAAGAGAGTCATGATAAAGAATCATTTTATCATTTTCATTCAAAGGATTTAAGGCAGCTCTTGCAGCCGGGGCCCTCCCTGCGCATACTTTAAGAGTTATTCTGCTTTCTTCCTCATTTGAATAAAAACATGTCCCATGCAGCTTTTCTCCTGTATCTGTTGGATGCATCATCAGTGAGACAAAAAATATGACTTTATTCTATTTTAAGGTTAAAGACAATAAAGTCTATTTTGATTCTACCCCGAGTCTGAGGCTGATCATTACCGTAACTTTTATCAAATCACATTACAACACTAACCCAACGAGGCTTAAAGGCCGTTACAGACGGGCAGCTACTGTGCCTGGCGCATCCACTTGGATCCACAGGGTTTCACTCCACTCCCCGCATGAATGACAGGTTGACAAAACACTCTGCGAGGAAACGTCCGGCAATCTACGCATGGTTACCTCAGAAACAGCCTCTGTTCTTCACTTCATCCCTGCCAATACAACGGTGGGCTACTGTAGTTACTGCACTTGGTCGCGTAGCAAAAAGTTGAAGACATCTCAACTCTGGCAGTGGGCGCATGGGCGACATTGTCGTGGGAGTGCGCCCGCTCATTCCTCTGCTTGCAATAATGCTCATTGTCCCCCGCCGGCTCGCTCGCCTCTCAATAAAAATGGATTACAGTGGTGGGACAGTTGCTGCCAGTCTGTAACGGCCTTTAAGTCTGTCTCCTCAACCCGCTCTCTTAGGCACTAAGACGTCGATTTAAAAACAGTTATAAAAATATACCGATACTGATCTGGTTGTGATGTAGTGTGAACGTGAGCAGCAGTGCAACAAACATGGAATCATCTCAAATTAAACTGTAGTGTTGCTGCAAAAAAACCTCAAAACATGTTAATGAGCGCAATAGTGTTGTCCATTGGTGGTGTCCATGTGGTCTTTTATGGCATGGTGGAATAAGTTACACAACACATGCATCTTTTTATGGATACTTTGTGTGTCTGTATTGATAGGACAGCTGAAGGATTGGACAGGAAATGTGGAAGAGAGAAGAAATAACGTGTAGCCAAGGCCCACAGGGTGGAATCAAACCCACGGCCGTTGCAACGAGGAGCCTCTGCACATGGGGCACCCGCTCTACCAACTGAGCTACCAGGGTGCCCGGCACATGTGCATGTCGTTAGAAGGATCCATTCAGTGATGGCTTTGGCCATTCATTTAATTTGTTGACAATAAGAAGAATGTAAATTTCACAGAATTTGCATTTTTGGCCACTTTGCATTCTCTTTCACAAGTGTGCAGTAAACAGACGATGGGCAGCTGTTCATGTGCATTTGTTGACAAGCTGAAGGATTTGGAGGCGGCCTTTTACTCGGTCTCTCTTCTGGAACAACCTCTTATGTCTCTGAATACCAAACTTGCTTCTTCTTACGGCCCAAGACCAGAGTTTGTGGTGTGTGACACAGTGCTGTGATCGCACCCTCCCCCAGACTATGTAGTGTGGGAAGAGGTGTGAAGAGTGGAAGTGAAAGAGGTGCTATTCTCCTCATTACAAGTGCGTGTACCATCGTTCATCACTCTGTAGCTAAAATAGTTACATAATGTTGCTTTTGGAAATCATGTGATATTGATCCCCTTGAAATATTCTCCCTCCCTCTTTCTCTCCAGGGAGGTCAGACGTCAGTGTAAGTTACACAGCAGCCCCTCTGGCGCTCACAGTGTTTAAGAATCAAAAGCACTTTGCTCAAAGGCTTCTCAGCAGGACAGATGCTAATGAACACAGGCTCCAAATCCTGCAGTTAAAGGACAAGCTTTCTAATGGCAAATGATCCACTGTGGGTCAATAACTGCCACACTGTGAAAGCATCTCCTCTATGGTTTATCTGAAAGGGATCCTCAAGTGAAAAAAACCCTCTTTTAGTCACAATATGTGGAAAACAATCCAATAATCAACGGCTAATGGACCCTTAGCTTTCTCTCTCTGGCCCCAAGCAGCTGAATAAGAGAGAGAACTGGAGCTGGATGAGTAGTATAGTAATAGTCATATAATTACCCTTGGAATTTCTTTAATATTAAAAACAAAGCCTCCAACAGAAAACCTGTGAGAGGCTGATTTCACACAGCTGGATCAATGACAAAGATGGACAGTGCTGATATTTAAAGTAAGATTGCTGCAGGATGATGGGAAGTGGCAGATACGGTGAAAAGAGGGAGGTGAGACTGCACCAGTTTCCACTTGTGGGATACAGTATGAGCCACATGAGAGCACAGCAGCTGCTTGATTCTGGTATAATGAGAGGAAACCTTGATCTATGCGAGGAGGAGAGGGAGTGGTTGTCTGTCAGGGAGAGAGCCTTGAATTGTATATGACACACTAAGAATTGGGGTATTATACATATAATATTAAATTTGCCACAGAAACGAGGCGAGCTTTGATGAATTCATTACACTCCGAGTCCTTGAAGACATACTGTATGCCTTGATATCGCTCTCTGAGGTTCATTATTTGTCTTCCCTCCACCTTAATTTATTTATTTTCCCATTTCAGTATGGATGTCATCAGATGGATCTCTTTGCTTTGTGGCAAAAAACAAATACAAAGGTGCTCTGGGATGACTGTAAACATCACAGTGTGTCGAGATGTCTGTGGTAAGATAAATGACTAAGATGAGTAAACACTGCTTGATACAATAAACTCTTTCTTGGCAACATGGCAGCAACATTGCGTGTTTGCACAGAAGGGAATAACGTTGTGTTTGCGGAAGTGCTATATGGGATTAAATGTAATTACGATGTTGTTATAAACCCAAAGCAGGTGGAGAACCTGCTGCATACTTTGACAATGATTCTCACTCCTGTGGATCAGGCAGTAAATTGGATTGCCACACAGAAGGTCGGTGTTCAACCCCCAGTATCTCCAGTCTGAATGTAAAAGCGTCCGTCAGCATACTGATACATTAATTACTCCCAACGACTCTTTCATTTGTGCATGAATGATTGTGTGTGAATGGATGAATGCTGACTTAGGGCCTCTAATGGTTTAAAGACTAGAAAAGCACTATAGTCCATTCACCGTTTATATTGGTTTATAGCTGCAGTTGAGACTAATATGATTCAATATCTCTTACTTTATCTCCCATTGGGTCGGTAGATATGTCCAAATTTTCCAACTAGCCACCGTCAGCCCATCAACCAGCAACTGATGATATCAGTGTGCAGGTGTGCAGTCGGGAGCCACCACTGTTCATACTCTGAGAGATTCACTGAGTGTTTAATCGAGTAAAGAGTTTTTTTCTCTCACCAGACATGGCTACATCC
Source organism: Naso thynnoides (assembly GCA_029783665.1). NCBI lineage: Eukaryota > Metazoa > Chordata > Actinopteri > Acanthuriformes > Acanthuridae > Naso > Naso thynnoides. The sequence continues at coordinate 28,799,795 of JAQLOL010000003.1, forward strand.
CTGCGCTCCTCAGCTTACATTGATGAAGTGGATTTGTGCGTGAAAAATATGGATAGGAAATGCTGAGCGTCACAGTTTATACAGTTGCGTATAATTATTTGCGTATAATCATCATGTATTATTATCCTTGTTCTTAGCTCTTCAACCAGAGTTACGTGTTCCACAGGCGGTCAACCTGCATTTCCTTGTGCTGGTCACTTCTGTTCCTCCTTGACGCCTTTCTAACCACAATCAGAAAACCATAAACTCTGCCCATTCTTATTTTTTTGGAGCTTACAGGTCCATTTTTATTTGAGTGAAATTTTTAATTTTCAAGGAGGCTAACAATTAATTTAGCAAAATAGAATGTCACAAATAAGACCACGAACCAACTCGCAATGGGCCCGACCCATCGCAAACAGTCAATGGATCTCCCACAAGTGGAAACTGGTGCAATCTCACCTCGCTCTTTTCACCGTATCTGCCGCTCCATGTTTGCCACTTCCCATCATCCTGCAGCAATCTCACCTTAAATATCAGCACTGTCCATCTTTGTCATCGACCCAGCTGTGTAAAATCAGCCTCTCGCAGTTTTTCTATCGGAGGCTTTGTTTTAATATGAATGAAATCCCAAGGGTAATTCTATTACTATTGCTGTACTATTCATCCTGCTCCAGTTCTGTCTCTTATTCAGCTGCTTGGGGCCAGAGAGAGAGAGAGAGAGAGAGAGAGAGCTAAGGGTCCATTAGCCGTTAATTATTGGATTCTTTTTTAGCTCCAACTCCAGAGTAGGGAATTTCACAGCACCAGAGAAACGATGAGTGACGTGAACGTATGCTGATTAGTCAGCTGCCATTTTTAAAAACCAGACAGTTGTTTGAACAAGGCAACACAAAACACAATCAAGAGCTTGTAATGAGAACTTCCTCCATCCTGTTGTTGTTCTTGTTGTACCCTTTTTTTTTTTTTTTTAGATTTAATGACATTCAGCGAATTGATTCATGTTACATGATTGCCACGTACTAGAACACAGAGCGGAGCAGTAATGCAGTAGCCCTCGTGTGTAGTTGTATTGTCTGTCATGCAAAAGTGGCGTTATATGTCACGCAAGAGTGACAACGGCAGTTTCTCTCAAAAATGCCTGAAAACACCCACTGTCTGGTGTTTTGTATAAATAAAAAATGCACTTTCTAGCTCATATCCAAGTATGCAGCACAAGTTAATTAATCGATTGGAAATCCCACAAAGATATCTTATGTTGAGATGCGTTAGACATATAGGCGAGGCTTGTAATGAGCGTGAATGTAACATGACATTGACAGGTGAATCGGTCGATATTAGCAGATATCCGCATTGAGGTACTGGAACTGGATCATACTGAAAAAAACTGAGCGGTGCATCTCTATATATAGCATCTCAACATCTCAGTGCAATTAAATGGGTGGATGAGGTGATCAATAAACTGAGTCCTGGGATAAATAGGGCTGCTGGGAACGGGGTCCTCTGCCTCCTTGTAGGAGAAAAGGCAACGCTCGCCTACCTTTCACTTATCAGGGGACTCGGGCTGAGTAACACTGATTATCCTCCCTGCTCGCTGGCGTAACATTGATTATCGTCCCCCTGTGCCAGGAGCCCCTCTGAGAGGATCATTGCTCCTAATCCTTTGACCCAGCTACCTCTCCTGAACACACCTTGGATTAGGTTCTCTGCTGGTTGCCTGGTACTGTGGGAAATAGGGTAAACAATTAAGAGATTAAATGGCTAGGGCTAAATGTTGGTCTTCGCCTGCTGAGAGGAGCCATTCTGGTTCATGATGCTCTGGTCTGGGCTCGCACCCAAACCCCTTTTCTTGTTTTGGCTCCAATGTCAGGCTCATGTACTCAGTGTCGCTCAGAAGGGCTCTCCGTTCTTTATTCTCTTTGCATCATTCTTTCTCCTCTGCATTTGCACACAAATATTCAGAGGAGCACTGAATTCAATCAAAGAAAAACTGATTCCTCAAAGCCCCTCAGAGCTGCTGATCTCATTGTACAGTTCGGTAAATTTCGGATAATAAAACAAGGCCACGTTTATTCACAGGCACAGTTTTCAGCATCGTTTGGGAAAGAGATGATGACAAGGCAAGACTGCAGGATGACTCAGTCTATGTTGGCAGTCGGTGCCATCCAGATCTGAAGAATATTTAATTCGCTGCAGTGGTCATCTGAGGGAAAATTGCTGCCAGGTTTGTTTTGAGGCTCATTAGGCTGGCTCACACTGATTACTCATGGACAATCAGGTCACTGCAGTTGGCTGATACAACAGATAATAATGCATGACAGAAAAAAAAAACACATTTTAGGAAAAATCTTGGGTTGAATAACCTACTTATAAATCCACTCAGCCTCAGGGAAAAAAGGCTTACACAGGGGCAGACACAGACAATGGCATTAGTGTTGGATGCTCATTAAGATAACGGGATATCTGTGTGTGTGATCAGTCCCGCTGACAATAAGATATGCTGAAGCTGCAGGCGTCGGGCCTTAGAGTCCAGAGGTAAGTACTTGACACCATCAGTCAGTCACGAAGAGAGAAAGACGGACAGATAGAGAGATGGCATGCCTGCTGAACGGGTAAAAAAGTGACAGGTAAAGTCACCCCAACACACTTATTGACTGACAGTGTGTGAGGATTATCTCCTAAGCAGCCTCCCAAGCAGTTGTCGGACAAAACATGTGGAGACAGAGAAGCAGGCAGACAGGGACACACAGACACACCCACACCAAGCTCTCAACTCGGGCCCCGCTGATACATCTGTTTGCTGATATTTTTGGTTGATATCGGCCTGTCGCAGATTTAGCATTAATGTATATCAGGGCTATTCAATTACATACTGTCAGGGGGCCACATTTTCAGAAAGCTGAGAGTCTGGGGGCCAGACATTTCCCTCAGCTATTATTCTCATTATGAATGTATACAAGCCAGACACAGCGCTAGGGATGGGGAGTGTTCATTTTTTAAATATTGATACCATCAATATTTCATCTCTAATATCTATTATATAGGTCTATTGCTGATAAAACAAACATATTTCTCATCCAAAAAACTGTTTATTCATGCTATTCATCAAAAGCTAAATTTTCTCAACATTACATTTGAACACTTCATGATATTGTTTATTTATTTTTGCCTCATAGTCCTTTTACTGACAGGACCTCGAACTCATCATATTGTAAACTTATGGCGCCTCTTTTGGTTTGATAACTAGCTCTTGTCCCGAGGATTTCAACACAAATTTCATTTTTTAGATATAGGATTTATCAATAGGTGATTATCGGCGGGCCAGTCTTCAGCCCGTGGGCAGAAGTGAAATAAGCCTGTTGTACATGTTCTCCGATATGTGCCGATATGAAAGCTGCTTTTCAAGGCCAGAAAAAATGTTTGGACTGGTGATTTAAAATAGTGTAATAAAGTAGTTTGTACAGCAGGGGGCACTCTGTTATTTAATTACTATTAATTGAAGGTTTAACTGTTCAGCGCTCTGATGTTTGGAATAAAGTTTATTGAAATTAAAGATATCCTCCCTCCGTACCGTATCTTTGTTCACCATTATCTGATAACCACATTTTGCCTACATTATATACACATATATAATATCTGCTGATATATTGGACATCAAAATTTCTCGCTCCCTAACATCTGTATCGGCATCAGACCCTGAAAATCACATGTTGGTCAGGCCCTTTCTCTCAACACACACTTTTGAACCGTCCATCTATTAATTTCTTACCTCGTAATGGCGACTTCATGGCGGCTTCTACCATGCCCACCAGTAGCTGCAGGCTCTTGGGGTCTTGGGCCAGCCCAGAGGCAAAGGCGGCCAGTGCGTCGGCATGGCGACCAAGGTACTGAAGGGCAACACCCTGTCGGAAGTATGCCTGCAGAGGAAGAGAGGCAACAGTCATCAGGGCTCCAGTCGAGATGTTACATCATAGGGTTTTATACAAACACATTACCAGACACACTCATTTCACGCCATTTGCAATTTTTCCACATGAGCAGTTTTCTGAACATGGCACCTCTCTCCATTGTACAACCATAATAGAGTGATCACTGGGGTTTTTTGTACTTGTTAATTGGATTATAAGTTTTACATAAATGCACATGTTACTCTCTGGCTGGCTGCCTTCTCAGGAGCAACTCCTCTTTTTTTATTCAATAGTTTTTTTTTCCTTCTGTTAGCTGTGAGAGTGAGCAGCACACAAGTACAGCAGTGGGATTTTTCTTTGGCTGTGTTAAAAAAAAAAGTGGAAGGAGAGAAAAAGCAGGATGAGAGAGAGAGCTACTTAGTCAAGTCCGTCTGTTGCTCAATAAAAGAACACCCATAAATACTTCAGATTGTGCGTTCCCTTTTGTCACAGTGGTGTAATGAAACAATAACTGGCCAGAATCTGTTTTTGCCATATTTTCACATCAGATGGGAGCTTGCGTCATGTTTTGGATGTGCGATTGTTTCTTCAACACACGAAAATTAACTACATTTGTCATCCAAATCACATTGTTGGGAGCATAATAATTCAGCGCCACTGAGACATAAACTGCTTGCGACTGCTGACTTACTGTATCTTTCTGAGCGAGACAAAAATGTTTTGGAACGTTCTTCACATTGAAAACTAAAACAGACGCTGTCTCTGAGAACCAAAGCCCCTTCAATAAGTGTTTTTCCCCTCTCCAGCGTGTCTGTTTGAACACACCGCAGAAAAGAAATGTTTCATCCCAGCAAGTTTGTGACTTAGGATGTTTGTGTCTCAAGCCTGATCAGACAATAACCCTGCTAGGTTGTTCAACCTGACTCTGGTCCAGTCTAACAACAGCAGCAAAGGAAGCTGGAACCAGATCCAACTCATTACTCACAATCCAAACCACTAAATCTCCCCGAGAGAGAGCAAACTGTCTCTCAGAATAGTCATATCTGGGCTCATGTGTCAGAAGCACACAATTACAGCAGCAAAACTGGGAAAAATGAGGCAAAGAAACAACAGAATCTGTCTACAGTTCAAACTCGTCACATTTGGAGTCCTGTTTTCCCTCTCTCATGTTATTGTGTGCTTGTGCTTGTGTGTGAGTTGCAGCAGCAGTCCAGTCTGCCGTCTGGCCACCTCCTCACTGAACAGGCAGTCCCTCCACTCACAGCTTCCAAAAGTGACACGAAGGCTAATTTGCTATTAGCATCTAAGAGGCCTTTTCATTAGTCTTCCCAAGCTTGTCTGTTAGCACTGCTAGGAAGCGAGAATGGTGGGGAGGATTAGGGAAAATGAGACATGACATCGAATTTAAAGAGACCAGTAATTAATTTTGCTTCCGTCCGAGCCCCCCACTAACTAGTAATCTCGCACCAGACCTGCTGCCCCCCACAACGTTTCTACCTCCCTTCGTATGCATCACAATTCCACTGAAAACGACAGAGACAGAGTTTGGATTCAAAGCATTAACCTTTGTTCTACCACTGTTATTATATGAGGGGAGCGCAGGCCGGGGTATCCGCTCAATATTAATTGCATCTAGTGGCGGTGGAGTTTGGGCAGGAGGCACTGGCAAGAGTGGAGAGGCCCTCAAACGTTTCGCCCAGGGGAACAAAAGACATTTAAAAGCACTTCTCCCTTTGATTAGATTTAGGCCACAATACCACTGCTCACCCAGTGATCTTTCTTTCGTCTTCAAGCAGCGTGCTCTGACTGAGACGAGCAGAAAAAGAGGATGAGAACAGAAATGAATAAAATAAGGCTCGCTTCAAACGGAAATTCCATCTTTTCTAATGCTTTTATTTCACCCTATACTCTCCTATATAAAGCTGAAAGACTAGACTGCACAGAGAGTGCATTTAAAATGCCACAAACACGAGCACGAGAATAAATTCATAAACGAGAGAGTGACAGAATCAATGTGCCATACAGCATTATAGGATTTCTTTTCCTCCATCAATCTCTTGCTGCCTTCACAACACATCAAGTAGCTGCACAAAGATAAACACACATGACATAAACTCAGCCTTTGCATAATCAAACAAGTCCAGCCAACCAATGCTGCTCATAAAACCAAGGCTTCACTTGATTTTACATTACAGGAGCTGAACACCAGCGTGGGGGAGCACCAAATAGTGCATAAGAGGACAAGGCTGCAGAAATAACACCAACAGGTTGGCTATGCTATTGGCATGAGGCATTATGGGAGAGGAGAGAGCAAGATTTCACCCCTACACAACATTTTTTTTAAATTCACGCTTAACAGGATCTTTTCTAAAAACACAGCAGCATCTGCTTAGAGCTGCTGCTACAGTGATTAGCACAGCCTTTAGCTCTTAGCCAGTAAGAGAGAGGAAATGAGAGAGAGTGGTAGAGCAGAGTGTGGCAGAGAAAGAGGGAGCATTACAGGAAAAGAGAGGGCTCCACAGATTAACTTTGCCCTGTCAACATGCAGCATTACATACACAACAGAATGCTACAAGTCAGTGCTTAATCTCTCAGCCAAAAGCCATCTCCCTAAACAGGATGCGTGTTAGTGAATGACTCCTCCGAAGGCGAAGCTCTCACAGAACGCAGACGCTCCTGAACTGTGACGCATCCTGTAACATGACATCCACACCAGAACTTCTAATAATTTGCCAGAAATTCAATCCAGGCTAAATTATTGAACCCTCCTGCATCTTTTTAATGCAGCAATGTGCTGATGCCACACAAGAACGGATCGAGTGGGGACGCTTGTCGTTCTTACCCGTGGGTACATTCTGAGTGCTAATGCGCATGTGTGTCAGTACATGTGTGTGTACGTGTGTGTAAGCCAAAGAGAGGGAGAGAGAGGCTGGATAACACATATGAATAAGAGAGAGGATAAAAGCTTTTCTTGTTTCTCCAACATTTTAATATTTCATGAATGCTTGTTTGATGTAGTTTTAAATATTCATGTTTAATGCTTAGGAGGAAGAGGAAAATGATGCAAAAAAAAAAAAGAAGTTTAGCACTCTGGTACGCCGTGCTACATGCTGTGGGGAGCCAACATTCTCCGCACACATATGCACAAACAAGCTCATGCGCACCACAGTCGCACAAACCCCATACGATGAAACATGAGCAGTTTTCTCTCAGTGACGGCTCTGTTCAGAGCAGCTGAACTGAAAATTGGCACGATTCAGGCTGGGAGTTTGATGCAAGACCAGCTGTTGGTAGCTCTTTCTCTACTGGCAGATTAATGCCTCAGCATATGTCCTTGCCCCCGTCTTAGGCTCCTCTTCAGTGAACTGTAAGCCCATGGGTGTCTGCTGCAGCCCCTGGGAGCACGTCTGAGTTTGCGTTGGTCTCCTTATTCAAGATCTGGGCCTAACAGGCTTTAAGGAAGAAGCCTCCTTAAAGAGGATAAATGCTTACAAACACGTACCGTCTCCCCACAGATGGGAAAACCTTGTTTGGTCAATACTGTGGGTCATTTCATCCAGCAGTCTCTATGTGTATCCTACATCTAAATCTGTAGTTGATTGTTTTCTTCTTCTGATTCAGGGCGTAATGTGATACAACTGTTGCATTTGCCTCTCGTTATGTTTGTGTTTATGTTTTGCAACACTCAAAGTGGTCCAAAAAGTTGTAAACAAGAGCCGTCCTCTCATAGGTCAGAAATATAAATGGGGATCAAAAAAAGTCCTCTTCTTTCTTGTTTTCTTTCTCCTTTATTGCTGTGCAACACTGGCATGTTTTGCTAATTTTTTTCATTGTGTTTATGTGGTTAATACACCAGCGTTCATCCAGCAAACTAAACAACCAGTGTCAGTGAGCATCTCGACTGTTACTGTAAAACAATTTCCTGACACGTCTTATTAGAGGATGAGCCGCCTCAAGCCCTCGAAAATTGGGCTCTGTTGGGTGCATGCTACGACACACTTGCACAACATCTGATCTTTAAACTGCACATCACATAAACTTGATTAGGTCATCTTTTTATCATCTGGCAATACGTAAGCCAGTTGTTTGGGAGGGTAGGGTGGACTGCATTTTGAACAAACTGCTTCAGAGATCATGAGTGAATGATAGCTGGAGACTTGTTTCCCCTTGTATCTAAGTTTGATTATGTTCACATATGCAAAACCAAAGCGGACCACCAGTTAACACACTCCAGGCTTTGAAACAACTGGTCCAAATGAGCTAAATGTGAGTACATCTTTAGTTAATTTCACCAGTTTGCATTGTGAGATACATAAAGTAATTTTAAGGCTGCCTTTTACATACCTGAATCTTTTTCACTAACATTCCTATGTTAAGCTGCACATTGTGGGTGTAAATACTCAATTGGCTATCGGACACACTCCAAGGACTGATCAACCTTGATGGAGTCTCCCTCGGGTGAAGGTGTCTGGTGGTAATGGCTGAAACATCTGATGATCCTGGGGTCCCCTGTTGTGTCCTTGAATTTAGAAATCTAAATACAGTCTCTAACTCAAACCCAGCAAGGGTGCGGTTAAGGTGGTCCTTAAAATAAATCAAAATCGAAAGCAGCCATATTCAAGAAAACAACAACAAATAAATAAATATGACTGCAAGCGGCAGTTGGGGGTTCTAGCCTTCTCTGCATTTAACCAAAAGAAGCAGCTCAATTGGCTAAAATCACAGTCACGAGTGGCTATGGGTGGGTTTCAGGCTTCAGAAAGGTGAGCAAGTAATGTCAACGAGTTTCAGATGTTCAAAAAGAGGACCTAACAAAGTCAAATAATTGTTTCGTCTGCAGTTCTGTTTACCTCACTCTTTGCTTCTCTCTCTCTCCTTAACGTCTGTCCCTGCCCACTCAAGACACCAAAGTGCTGATTATTTTGAGGGATTGTAAAATCAGGTAATATTAGCTAAACAAACTCTCTTGAATCTGTCATAATGTCAGCAAGAAATCTAATAGTCTGTAAAGGCTTTTTATCAAGGGCACTGGAGCTGAAAACCCACCAACATTCCAGGTAATTCATAGACAGCTGAACCTGCATTCTAACACAAATTCAGAGTTGTAAAATCTCAAACACAACGTTGTGTCTCTAATTAAACAGCATAACTCCTGGCCCACAGTGCAGGCAGTGTGTTACTGAGCCAACTGCTCCAGCTGCGCTCAGTAGCCCAGGGCCTTGTGCGGCTTGCTGTGCCCTGTTTGGTGATCAGCAATAATAGAGATGCTCTCAAACGTGAAAATCAATAGAAGCACGTAAGCTCCGTTTAGAGCGTGCCACACCCTTCGCTGCTGTAGTGTGTTTAGGATACGCCTGCCTGCTGCAGATGGTTTCTGATCACACACAGGGCAGTTTTTGCCAATGCAACGATTCTGAACAGAGCCCCTGCTGGCGACATAATGGGACCCAAATCAGACCATCAAATAGTGACAGCAGGTTACAAATACACTGCACACACACACACAAATACCAACTGAAGAAAAATACATCAATAACGCCTCAATAAAACCACCCATCTGTCTCCAGCAAACATGTATGGCTTGAAATCGGCTTTCCGCACAAGCCAGGACAGTGGGGAAAGATTAACATGAATGGTGTGACAGGAACAAAGGGACTGCTGCCTTTCTTCCCTCTGTTTCTTGATTTTTTTAACTCTTGGTGTCACTGCCTGGTTTCCAATGTGACCCAGAAATGTCATGTGTCGACCCAGGTTTCAGACATGTGCCTCTACCGTCCCTTGCAAATCTCTGCCACCACACTTTCAAGGTGACACAGTCGATTCGCAGGGTACACAAAATGTCAACTGCTTAATTTAATATCCGGGGATAACTGTCGGCCATGACAAATTAGCTGGGAGAACAGCTAAAAAAAAGTGAAATAGAATGATTGCTGCTTTGGGCCTTCTGCCCTTCAACATGACAAGCTGAAAGCCACAGTGCAGCATAATGGAGGCTGCACTTAATTAAATCTGTTTCTTAAGCCAAGGCTGTGAGTTTCCACCATCTTGCTGCATCTTCCTGCAGGTACAGATCCCGCTCCCCCAGGGCCGTAGAGGTCTGAGGTCACTCCTCATAGAGATGGCAGTGGGTGCATAACACCCTTCACCATGGACCAAACATGAACCTTTGGCCTCGGGGTCACGGGGATAGAATCATGACACAGCTGCCTGTCTATTACCATCTCCCCAATCTAATAAGACCAAACCCTAAACCAGCAACCACCTCTGACCTACATCGATCAAGTGTGCCTTCATCGGTGTGTATGTGTTGTGTCAGTGAGAAAAAACAGTGACACAATCATTTTTCCTCACGCTGACTGAAAGATTTCTGCATAAATCCAGATAATCAATGAAAAACGCTGCTTTTTGTTGTGGATTTTATGCTGACTTTGTGGGCTTTGTTGGCAAAGTATACAGTGATTTTATGTTAACAACACAAACTACATTAAAGGTGCATGTTAAGCACTTATGCGAGTCAAATTGAGGCACCTTACAATCTGCATGTAGGTAGACGCTGTAAAATATTTATGATCCACTGATGTATTCCTCCCCTGAGGGTGTTGTAGACTCTGGATATTGCTGCTCCATCCAGAGCCCTTAATTAGCCCATTAGATTAGATAGCCTTAATGAGAGCAAATTAAACTGATCATTCTTTGTGGAGCCGGCAATTAAAGGGTAAATGTTTCATTATTCAGTGTGTGGTGACAGTATGACATAGGTAAAGTCTAGGTTGCCTGGTAGAGGCTTCACTGTGAGAGACATTGGAGTACTCTCTCACGGCCGCGAGGAATCGATTAGCCGGCTCACATCAAACTGGCAGCCAGCGCAGGACTTCAGATTAGAAAAGGTCATAGTCAGGTATGTGGAATCAATGCTGAGCTCTCTGTATTCACTGTGTCTCACATTATCTGTCTGGGGGATGGTTTAACGTTTTCTAAAAAAACAATTACCAAAAGACAAAGGAAAACCTTCAGTAAAGAAGGTCAGGGCTTATGATCGGAGGTTTCATGTGGTGCACATCCATTGTGACAGTCAAAGAGAAACAGAAGGGAAAAACTGATATTGCTCATTTATCACAAACACATGAAACAGCACAATAGTGGCAAGCTGTGGGGTCGTGCAGTGACATGCTGTCACAAAGGGAATTCAATTTTCTTTCCGCTACGTGCATGTCCTCCCATAACTGACGGTTTTCACAAAGGAAACAGACCAATGAAAAGTGACAAACCAGCAGATAAAATGGCAACATGCCCGCAGCTCATTCCAAGCACGTTTATTCCAATGTTAGAAAAACCATGTCACACTCTTCTCTATGATTTATAGTCCGATTTGTCACGTAGATGCAGCTAGCATACTCACATTCTTATTAGCATCTTAAGAGTCTGGAGATGTGAGGCTGAGGGGGTCAGGGTGCTAAACAGATTTCCGTGCCCCTCTCAACCAGATCCTTGGCTCTGCTGTGGCTGAGCGTTGCGCACGAACCCCACAGCCACAGGGGCTGACTCTCAATTAAAGTAGGCATTAATTACTTAAAGGAGCTTTAATCAATCAAGGCCAGATGGTGAACCTGAAAAAGAGAACAAACTCTAGGCTGCTGAAGTGCTCTCTATCCCAACTAGACTAGAGGCTGCCTTAAAAGGCCTTATTACTAAATACAAGTACTACAAAATACTACAAGGCTTGCATCTTACTCAGTACATTTTTTGCCATCAAACCTAAAGTCATACATGATTGAGTAAGGGGAAGCTGAATCACTGATAAAGAACTGAGAGGTGTAAGCTGAATCTGCTGTGTGTTAAATGTAACCAATAAGGTTTTTACTCTTGGTGTCGTCCGGTCAAAATTCCATACATAAGGATGTAACAGTTACCTGTTTCACAATTAACCACAGCGAAATTCCCCATGGTTACTATTGCCCAGTGAATTTCCAAGTATCACTGATTATCAATGGTGTCAAGCTCATGGTAGAAACTGTCCAGCGTCAACCAAACTCGGCAACGGTGTCCCAGACACAGCTGCACACGCTGGCAGCAATGTGGGTTTGTTATGTGCAACAGTGAAAAACGTGGTGGAAGGCAGTGTTAGTACTGTGCACGATATTTTTTTAGCCGTCCACGAGGATTAAGTGAGAAGTGTGGGGGTGTATTTTGGGTTTTATAAGAGAGGTGAGAGGATGTTAATTGAAGACAGATACCCTGTCTGTACAAAGTGAAGGATGAAAGCTGTGGCTACAGATGGCAAAACACGTCAATGTTTGCTCCGCAATGTTCATGACCACAACGTGCAACTTTATAGCGAGTGCAAGGTATGTTTCCGACAACTTTTGGCTCAACGTTTCAGCCAATCACAGGTCACCTAGAGAGCGTGTGTTCCTATTGACTGTTGTACGCTGCTCTTCTTCGCCACAGGTGAAGTCACTATGGCTGACTGGCTGTTGAAACAAGTGACGCTCTAAAACTGTGCTCTGGTGCTTTGACACACTGAATTGCGGGCGTACACCGCTGCAACTTTCCCTGCAACTGTTTTGTCTTGTTGTGAATCTTTGGTGTAAACTGGACTTCAAAAACAGAGAGCTACAACAAATAAAATAAAATGTGATTTGGAGAAAAAACAGGAAAGGTGCAGCGGAGTTGCTTCCTTAGGAGTTACACACCACAGCTAGCTTGACTTCCAGACATTGCCTATTTGTCCACCTTCTAAATGAGCTCTAAACACCCATCTAATTTGGAGGGTGGACAAATAGGCTCACAAAACAACTAAAACTCACTTTGTATATAAATTAAAAATCAAATAGGCAACCCTGGACCATATGTGTCCCCCATGTGTTTTGCTCCACAGTGCCGACAGCAGAGGTGATTTGGCCCTAATGCTGTACTCTCCTGGCCCAAGACTCCATGTCCTCCATCTTCATTTGTATTCCCTTAATTGGCTTTGACAGTCAACTCAAGCATGGCTGAAAAAATAGCTTTCTCTTAGTAAACACTGACTGAGAGACACGTGTTCTCAACATGGGAAACCAGGCGTCTCCATTAGCCATGGGGATGGGTATTCATGTTCAGTTGACCCTCTCTCAACGCCTCTTCAACGCATGACAGTCCCAGCTCCACTTCTCAAATGTTACTGCCAACGTGAGTAATGTATTGAATTTATAGCAGGAGACAAAGGCTGGCGAGGAACAAAATGCAACATCCTATCAGAAGCTGTTCAAAGTGGTGTTTTCTGAGGTGTGAAAAATGGGCTGCTGAGCAAAAGAAGCATTTCTGAGCCGGAGGTGTTTTATGGTTTCGGTTATCATTGCTTGCTTAGTTTAAAGATCCCAAAGAGAGACAAAGTCCACCAAGTCATTACCCCCTTCACACTTTCGCACAGCAGGGACAGCTCCTCGTCAGTGTCAGCACTCGTGTTGGGTTCGTTAGGTTGCTCTGGCCTTGGTGGGAAGTTGCTTCATCAAACAGGAGTCAGCGGCACCGGCTGCCTTACAGTGTGGCTTCTCCAGAGCTGCCCCGCAACACTTCAAAAGACTCACAGTCAGCCTTTATGGAGAGCTCTAATGAAAAGCATGGCTTGAGCCCCACTGCTTTGAATTCTGCGAGTAAGGAGTCATACATGATTGAGTAAAGGCAAGCTGAATCACAGATAAGGCACTGAGACGCTGAGAGGAGTGGTGGAAGAGGAGGGCAGGGGTTAGGAAAGACAATGGTAATGTAGCCCAAAGGGTTAGACATCTCCTTAAAACAAGGAAGAGGTGAAAAGACAGAGGAAGAGGGGTGAGAGAAAGATAAAGGTTAGCACATGAAGGAGACAGAGATGCCTCTTGTTATTCCATCCCAGTGTACTGTACTTGTCTGCTGCTATCCAGGCTGTCGGAGCTCTTTATTGTGTATGACCTGTTTCTCCTTCCCATCTCCCAGTGCAGCAGCAGCATCCGCACACTGGGCTGTTGTGGCTGCGGCACCGCCGCTTTGCCATGCTTGTGCACGCGGAGATCTCCCCAGCGATTACCAGATAAATGCACTTTAATTCACAACACATGCGGCTGGGGTTTATATATAGACTCGCTAATTCCCCGTCGGCCACACTGCAATATGAACTCCATGCTGCACCAATTTAAGTGTGTGATGAGTCCCGGGCGGACAGGCTCCTCTACTTATCATATATATGACATGCTCCAGCACATTGCTGGGCCCTGGAACATATCAGAGGCCGAAAAAAAGTCAGATTATGGTTGCGCCAGTGTGGATTTTTCATTATTAATGAGCAGAACCATTTTCAAGCCTGCTTGCCTATTGAGAATTATCGACCAATCCCGGATGTAGTTGAGCTGAACAGCAATACCATTTTCATGGGAGATGTCACATCCACAAAGAAAGAAAACATGGATTTTCACGGGTACAGCGCCGCTAATGCACATTTTAACAATAAGTATTCACTATTTTCGAGTGAAATCCTGACAGTCAGCTCTATAATAAGCCTAATTGGCAGAGGTCTACTGAAAGGAGGTGTCCGCCTCTGATACCAGTGAGTGGTCCTGTAACACATCTGCACTGTCTGTGTTAGCTCATTAAACAGCAAGTTCCCTCAGCGTTCTTTGGCCATCACCATGCATCATTAATTGTGTCCGCCTGCTAATCATGTTAGCTGTACTTCCTTGGCTTTGATATCTATCTCTATGCATGCTGCGTGACTCGACGGCCTGTCCGGTAATAAGATGAAGCGAACAGGTTTCCTTACCACCTGTGGACATTTAATACATTCAAAAAAAAGTAAATATGTTAATTGAAACTCCTTTGGCAACCGGTCTCGACATAAAAGTGATCCATCGCCAGAAAACCTACACACACACCCTCATACGCGTACACACACAGAGCAAGCCAAATAAAAACACTTGCTCACAGCTATGAGTCAGACTGTGGGTGCCAACAATCAATGGGGCTCACCGCACCCAGCTGGCTGTAGTAGCAGAATGTATTAATTTTCTCATCGAGAAACAAATATATACTACAGATAGATTAATGGTGTTTGATCAGCTTGGCAGAGTGATGGCAATTAGTATGCATGGATGGCAAAAGACATGACGCTTGATTTTCTTATCTAAAAGCATGTAGCAGCCACTGAAATCTAAAGAGTTAAAATGAGATGACAGGAAAACTCATCTCACAGCTTTATTCAAAGGCCTTGAGGCAGCCAGTGAGGGGGTTGTGTTCCAAGGAGAAAAAAGGTGGAGATACAGAGGAGGGGAAAAGAGAGGAGGAGGAGGACAGAGGAGCCATGGAGAATTGAGGCTATGCCTAGCCTAGGACCAGGAAGTGATGACAGTGACCATCATTTTCCACTACACAGAGTTCGGCAATTACTGGCGACAGCACCTCGCACCTAGACATGAAAAAGATTGATCCGGAAAAGCAAGACCCTGTTTGCTTTGTTAAAAGTAATTAATCACTGTGGCCACGAAGGAACGGCGCCTTGAGTCTTACACTGCTCTGCTGAGTTTCGCCGTATGGGAATATAAGTACATATGTGTGTCCCAGCATACATTTGTGTGCACACGTCTGAGACGGAGGAGGAGAACTTTGGGAAAAAGGGGGGAAAAAAAGAGAAAAGGGAGGAAACATGCGCACAGTGCGCCTATTTATTCACGTGCATGCACTCAAGAGGAGCAGTAGCGCAATCCATCATAGGAGTCCTTTCCACACCCACCGAGGAGAGAAATACAGTACAGGAGAACTGTGGATAAGAAAGGTAAGAAACGAGGGAAAATAAGGAAGACTTCTCTTTCTTTCACCTTCACTTTCCTCTGAGTGAAATGCAGGATTTACATCTTCAGCTGCAGGTTAACTCCTCTGTCATATGAGAATTCACAGCATTCACTGTGTTTCATCATGACTATTCTCTCCCTCACTTGAAATCAATTTTCTCTCTGAAAAGAAAACTGGAGTATTTCAGCGATGTCATTAAAACCAATTTCGCATCCACCATATTTTAATTGCTCAGACAAACAGTTTTTAATTGCAAGACGAGTCTGAAAGTGATCACATTAGACACCCTACCTCTGCTAATGATTACAGGGATTCTCCAGATCCTGTGTACACTTCATCCTAATGCCTTCTGTATTCTCTTGCTGGACGGACTGTCAGACCAAGCGGACCATAATTATGGTTAGTTTAATTGTGTAAACTGTTGTACTTGTTGCAAATATAAAAGCTAAGAGAAAAAGCTCAGTGTAAACACACTGCGTATACTGTAAATCTCATTAGATTACATGCACACAAACAAGCACACACACCACCCTGAAGCTTTCAGTGCTGCTGTGAACCACACTCCCTCCTCTCCACCCATCTCACTGCAGTGCTAACAGCAGCAGGAGCCCAGAGCTACAGGGACACAGGCATGATCAATAAGACTACACACAAGCACACACACACACACACACACACACACACACACACACACATATGCACACATAGGGGAGTCCAGTGATCCCACAGTAGCTGGGGGCCTTAGGGAATGGGCGTCACTGGGTGATGGGAAAATTGGATGTGAAATCGTGAGTGGAGTAGAGAAGAAAAGACAGAGAGGGTAGAGCATGAGAATACTACGGGTGTTCTCTAGTGTCATATTTCTATCCCTAAGCTTGATAGTTAGAAGGGCAGCAGCTGCAGCAGAGAAATGGCCACGTGTTAAGAAAGCACTCATTGAAGTGTTGGCTGTGCAGCCGCAGGCCTGGACACTAATAGAAACAGAAGCCAGGGACGCCTCCGTGTCAGCGCCTCAGCTGAGCAGAATACTAAATTCTCCTCTTGTGCTAATGATTACCCCGAGCAAGGTGCAGGTCCGCAGCACCACTTTGCAAATGAACATCAGCAAACCTGCAAATTCAAATTAGCACATGTCCGGACCCGCCGGTGCATACTCGCAGCTCTGTGATGCAACACCTGGAGGACAACGTTTGACTAATAAGGCGAATGATTCTCTGGCTAAAGCTAAATATTGAAGGGTTTGCACCTTTGCCTCTCTGGATGAAAGGAGCGTACCAGTCTATTTTTGACTCTTCACCATTAGCAGAGATCGCCCCTAACTTTACAAATGTTGTTAAAATGTGACCGTGTGTATACTTTAGTAGAGCTAAGACTGCATTTTCAAAACTCCATTTACTGCCATTCATGTTTAAACGGTACAGAAACACTATAGTACACGTTAAAGTTGCTAGGTATATGAAATTCACCTTTCTAAGGTAAACATCTACT
>JAQLOL010000003.1:28828461-28844464 GCA_029783665.1 Naso thynnoides
ATAAGGGGAGTGTGTGTGTCTGTGTGTTTGAGAATGGATAGCAACAGGTGGCCAATTTAATGCTTCACCATACACACACACACACACACACACACACACACACACACACACACACACACACACACACAACACACACACCACTGTGTGCATTCTTGAGGAAAGCAGCAGATCTTTGCAGATATAAATCCTCTCACTGTCTGTGTGTGAGAACAAAAACTGAAATGAAAAGTTGAACAGTTTCAATTTAACTCTCACCAGATCTGGAGAGTGACTGAGTACATTTACTCAAGTAGTTTACTGTACTAAAGAACAATTCAATAGCACCTGACCTGAGTATTTCTATTTTATGCCACTATAAACATATTTCTACTCCACTACATCTCAGAGGCAAATATTTTACCTTCTTTCCTTCTCCATTTTTCTGACAGTTTTAGTTACTTGTTACTTTTCAGGTTACAGTTTATAACCCATCTCCACCAGTGAAAACTCTGAACAGGTCTGCAGAGGGCCGTACACGGCAGCAGGCTGTCACTTCCTGAATGAAGATATGTTATGGATCTGAGGACCAAACCAAATACCCTATGTTAATCTATATGAGGTTACAACTTGCTTTCCCTCCGTCTGGGTGTTGTAACTTTGAGTGACCGCAGCCTCTAACTGCGTCCACCCATGCGTCATGGAGACACATCTGTGCTTTACATCATACATGATAAAACTAGAAACAAAGTGAATGAACAAATAATGATTTCATGATCAGAGCTGTAAACATCAGCTGTCTGTGCAGTTATGAGGAGGCTGTGACCTTTCTCACATTCACCCATAAAACTAACAGAAATGTCCAATTTTCACCATGTTTTTCATCTTCTTCTGCAAGGTTCAACAGCAGTGACTGGAGAATTAGCACCACTTGCTGTTTATCTCCGTCAACTAGTGAAATCATATTCACACAACAGCAGTGGACGGATTCAAACATTCAGTCTTGTCACCATTTTCTGCCACATTTGACTTTTTTTCTTTCTAATTTTCGGTTATTCAATTTTTTCTACCCATCTTGAAGCGAAAAAAAAAAGCAGTGGAAAAACACATGATTATATGTCTACACAGACACAGACAGATGCTTTTGTCCTTCTACATGTCATCTTTAAGGACAAACAATGTTTTTTGGAGGGCATGTGTCATTATTATGAGCACTTAGCTGCAATATTTACATGAACAAAGATGTCAAAAAAGAGGAGCACCTCATTATTCAAGCAACAACCCAAGAGATTCTGAGGAACAAACATAAGATCATTCGACTGCAGCTTCAATTGATGTTATGACTTGACCAAACAATCTGAAATCTGCATTCATATCTGCTGCTGCAGATTTTCACTCAGCTGAGCTGATAAACATAAAAATCAAAGGAATGAATCAGAGCTAACACCAACTCCGTCTGCATCAGAAATTCTTTTGAAAGAGCTCTGAACTGCAGACTGCACAGAGTCAATAACATTTTTCTCATCAGCACATGAATATATAATATAAAACATACATGCAACACCATCTCTGCAGGGACTCTTACATCACTAAGACAAAACACATAAAACTGCTATTTTTTTTAGTCTCTTGTAAGTTTTTAGTCGGTAATTTGTCACATGATTTCACGTGAAAAGAAGAATCTTGATCATGAGTACACACACTTGCAGGAGCGCTTCTAGGATTTCAGAGCGTTTGCACTGCACGGTTGTTTTGCGGTTTGTAGCTCTCTCATTGAACGGTGTGGATTACAAACAGTTTTGTGGGATTGTTTGCAGTTACAGCAGTGAGCTATCAACCTAGCTAGCTAGCTAGCTGTGGCCTTAAAAGTTTTTTTTGGCGGATGTTTCTTGTTCTCGTAGGCGCTGGTTGTTTATAATGTTTGTTCAGTCGATTTAGGTTCTGTTGTTCTATTTTTCTGTAGAAATTTGTAATGTTCCACCTGTTTGTTACCTTTAGTATGTTACAGAATCTGAAGCTTGCATCTTCAGTATGTCCTTATGGTATTGGTTGTATTTGTGATATATGTAGCCTACAACAGATTCTGAACAGTTTTATTTGTGATATATGTAGCCTACAACAGATTCTGAACAGTTTTACAAACAATCTTTGAGTTTCTGCCTGAATTTTTATTTTCAGTGTCCATGTTCGCTTGTTGCTCTCCGAGTTGATTTTTCTGTGCACCAGCAGAGAGGAGTGTGCGCATGTAGCTACGTTATGGTGCAACATTGATGTAAGTCTGACACAAAATTAAGCTGGATATGATGATTTTCTCTCTGCAGTAAGTTTAGTGTCTTTGTAAGTTGGATTATTTTAAAATGAAGTGAAACCAACAGGAGACAAATGTAGACGCTGATGGATGATTTGAGGGGTGAGCAGGCTTTGCAGCTGAGGGGCTCAAACATGCAGACATACTGTTAGGCCACGCTTACACAAGAGCAACCCTAACAAAAACAGAAAGGTCTTTCCTCTGCGTCTTCAAAATATGTCCATGTTTACACAAACAACTGAAAGCGCTGTGGTATACATGTCAGACCAGTAGTTGGCGTTGTAATTTTGTAAAGATCATCATGCTGCTGAAGTTGTTCTTCTTGTTTAACAAGCTCTTCTTGTAGTTGAGCCCTAAGCAGCCACAAATTAAAGAAATTCAGCCATAGAATGACTTCTAAAAATTCCACTATGAACACTTATATTCGCCTCAATAGACTGTCGTCATATTGACCTGCTTACAACGCACTGTGGAGTGTTTGATCAGAGTTTGGTAGTGGCAAGAGCGGAATGCATTGACTTGCACTAGCATCATCACCATGTTTATAGACACTCCGCTTGCCAGTTTACACAGGCGGAAAGAAGGTTGCAGTTTCAAAAGATTCAAAAGATTTGCACCATGTAAACTGCTTCCTAGGTTTCTGACTGACCAAAAACAACACTGCAGATTGTCAGTGTAGCTGATCTGGGTCAAACCTCTGCCTACTAAGCTGCTGCTCTGTGTTGTGTAATGGACGAGGACACTGGAGTTACAGTTCAGCTTAAGCGGTGGCGTATTTATTCTGCACAGAATAAAGTGAGACAGTACATCAGCATGTTAACATCACAGCAGACCCCAGCACACCTGTCCTCCTCAGAGACAGCCATAAGGGAACTGAGGCAGGGAAGCGTGGTGCTCGCTGATGACATAATCACAGGTCAAAGGAGACAAGAATCCAAAATTGAAAGTTAAACAGCTAAACGCACCCAAAACAATTTTCTGTGAGAAGAAAATAAATACAAGGCATTAATATGAAACAAAAAAGAATAACAAAAATAAATTAATTGATAAATGAACAGGGGATTTTTGGTGGAATGCATTAATCTTTTTTCTTCATGCTACATCAGCGAAAGGCAGCAGAAAAACTTTTGCCTGCCTAAGAGGCATCAGAAGTGAAAACTGATGTTTCTGTATTTGTGAAGGCGAATTTGTTGAAAAAACCTTTTAAAGTGTCTCTGTTGTTTGCATCTTGCAGCTTCAGCAGCAGCAGCAGCAGCAGTTACTGACAGGTTGGGCTTTAAAAAGTCCAGAAAGACAATAATCCACTTATAAGGAATGCTTACTCAGCACAACAGGGGATCCGACTGCTACCATGGCAACAGGGGAGGATGTTTGCCGTGGACGCAAGCAGGATGGAGATTAAGGGCTGCAGGTGTGCAATGTTTCTGAGAGTTTCATCAGACTGAAACTGAACGTCCATCAGGCTCAGACACTCAACCCACATCCAGAGGGGTGAGAGGTCAAAACCTGACCTCTTTACAGTCAGCTGATGAGGATTTAAACTGGGCCCAGCTGTAACTGCAGACAATTTAAAAGTCAAGTGTCTTTGTTGGATGGTCGAACAGATTCACTGCTACAGTTTGGCTTGGCTAATAGCTGAATTGCTTTGTGAAAAAACATGAAAAATGTGAAAGTTTCACGAATTTCAAGAGTGCAGACCAGGTCCACACCGAGGCAAGATAAAGACTGACAGAAACTGATGAACACAGAAAACTTCTGATCATTCAACAAGGACAAAAGTCAACATGACAGGAGAGGAACTAACGCAGAATAAATGTAAGTAGAAAGAAACACACAATCTCCCTCTTTGAGCTTTTATTTTGAAAGGCTGGTATTTATGGAGTGATTTTTACAGACTGCTGAGGCTGACTTGTGTTTGTTCTTGGCAGAGCAAGTCAGAGGGAGTCTGTGTCAGAATTAACCGGCAGCAGGTTTGAAACTACTCAGGAGGTGAAGATCTGCTGGAGTCTGAGGCGTTCAAGGGTCAGACAAGAGTTTGGAAAACAGATTCACTTGTATCTCGCATTACACAGCTGTATCCTTAAAGATGATTCCACTTTGCTTCACTCGGTCTCTTTATACATCAGCTGTTGTTGAGAGAATCAGACATCCTCACTGTCTGTTCAAAAGCTCTGCATCCTATATTTCCCATAATGCTTGATGTCTTTCATGTTTCTTTTTACAAACAATGAAGGATGAATGCACAAGAGGAGGCTTGAACACTTTCTGCCAAATCTCACAACATCTTTTTAAGGACTCTTCCAGAGTCTAGAAACTCTGTAGATTATTACAGAATTACAGTTTAAAGGAATGACTCATTTTATTTTGTCACCTTAAACCACCTTTGATGGGCTGTTAGCTCAGACTAACAGCTAATGTAACACATACTGATTGATTCAAACCGACAGCTTTATTAAGTGAAGACATTTTCAAATGTGTTTGGACAGCTTGAACCCTGCCTCCATTTCTAACTAGACCTTCCTCATCAAGATGAACGAATAAGAGACAAGTCTATAGATATCAGTCACCATATCAAAACCACAGTTAAATATGCAGGTTTGACACATCTGCTCACATTTTCTGGTTGTCATAGTAACAAAGCAACACTTTCAGAATGAGTGATCGTCACAACAGTGATTTAAATGTAGATCGTCCTGCACTGAAACTTAAATATTACCAACAAAATTAGTGTCCAAAGTAAATGTACCTCATCATCATCATCATTGTGCCTGTGAGTGCCACAGTGTTCATATGATGTAAAAAAAAACAAAAAGAGTTCTTACCTTCATCTGATAGCTTCTTCCTTTTAAATATTCAGCTCAGCTCCAGTCAGTGTGTTTGCCCTCTGCTGCCCTTCAACACACACATACACACACACATGCACACACACATACACACCACACAGTTTGTGTTTGAAGCTACAGACGGACAACAAGGAGACCTGTCCTCCACCCGTCCTCCTCCTTATTTAAAACAGTCTCTCACTGCAGGGTCAGC
Source organism: Naso thynnoides (assembly GCA_029783665.1). Lineage (NCBI taxonomy): Eukaryota > Metazoa > Chordata > Actinopteri > Acanthuriformes > Acanthuridae > Naso > Naso thynnoides. The sequence continues at coordinate 28,833,782 of JAQLOL010000003.1, forward strand.
CCCCCCCCCACACACACACACACACACACACACACACACACACACTCAATCACTCACACATGTTGGAGTGTGTGGAGGAGGGGCTGTGTGGTCTCCTGGTGCTTTTCATATGACAATGGTGTTAAATTCAATCTAAACACAGTGACAGTGACTCTCACACTTATTTGAAGCGTGTGTATTTTGTACGGTCAGGTGTTAATGAGAGTGTGACTCATAAACTTTGTGTTTGTACACTTTCACTCCCAGCTGCATTATGCCACACACAGCTGCTGAGTCCAAGTGAACACAAACTGCCTGCATCGCTGCTGACAGATTGTTCAACCATGGTCAAAACATCCACGAGACAAACAAGTTACATCAAAGAATGCATTACATTGCATTATATCACATTATATTGCATTTTATCACATTATACCAAATTCTATCACATTACATTACATAATATCCCATTATATTGCATTATATCACATCATATCAAATTATATCACATTACATTAAATTATATCTTGTTATATTACATAATATCACATTATATTACATTACATGTGTTTAGCCGACACATTTTTTTAAAGCGACCCTGTCCATTCAACTATGAATACACAATGCAACAAGAATCCAACAGGTACATGGCTTTCATCAAATATGATTGACTGCTTCAGCTGAAACATTTACAAACTGTAAGACACAGGCAAAGTGAGGTTTTATTATGGGCTAATGCTGTCTGAATAGCTGAGTTTTCAGGTGAGTTGGCAGACAAAACAGGTGAGTTGTGATGTCAGTGGGGAGCCTGTTTCACCATCATTCCACCAGCACAGCAGACGGTGTGGCATTTATTGAGTGGTAGCTGTGCCTGATTGTAGTGATGGAGTATCAGGCTGCAGTGTTTGCTTTGACCAGGTCCTGGATGGAGGATGGACTTGATTTGTTCACTGCACCAGTGTCTTGAATAAATTTGAGCAGCCTGCAGTATCTATCACAGGAGTGGTGTATTGTGGGAGAGCATTCTGGCTGCTGCATCTGGGTGAACCAAAGACGTGTGCAGCCAGTGACGTGCATCCTCATGATGTTATGCAGAATGAATCTGCAGGTTGTCGTGGCGATGATGATAGTGAAGGATGGCTGGTTATGCAGTGCCACGCTCAGGTTCCTTACAGTCAAAGTTTGAGATGCTACAGAGTTTTCCGTGACTAGTCTGAGTCAAAACTTCCATCTGTGTCACTCAGGATGTAAAACTTTCTGTCAGTCACACACCATTGTCTGATTCTCCCTGAAATATTTTTGCCTGCAGGAAGTTTGTCAGTCCTTGAGGAGAATCTTGCTCTTTCTGCCACCTTTTTGTTGATGACCTCGTTCATCCTTTCCCAGAATGCTTTGCTGCTTGTTCAGGACTCCCTCTGCTATCTGATAACGCATACAAATCTGTGTGATCTGAACCCTGTCTGTGCAGATCAGCTCCCCGCATGCTCAGTGTTGCTCATTTTCTGCATGTCTGTGTTTGTTAAAGAACTCTTGTGAGTGAATCAGATCTGACTTCAGATCAGTCGACGCCTGTCGGCCCTGCAGGCTGAGACTCGTCTTCCCCTGGAACGAGGTGCAGCTTTTGTTTCCAGTCAGTTCAGAGACAGTCGATGCTGACAGACAGCATGCTGGGAAACGAGATTAATTCTCTGCAGAGAGTGGCTGAGGGTGTGGTCAGATATCTCAAATAACTACTTCCTGTGTCTTTTCCTAAACACTGTTCTCAGAGCTCGATGTGAACAAGGACTCATGAGGAGGGGAGCATCTGACTGCTCTGAGCTGCATCATGTGAAGACGGATGTTGTTGTTGATGGCATCAGCCTGCTGATGGGACACCACTATGTTCAATAATCATCAGTCATCAATAACCAATCATGTGCCAATCAGAGATGCTTTGAGGTGACCGATGTGTTTTCAGGCTGTAACTGGATCACTTTGCGACGATGTTCAGAAGCTAAATGTGATAGACAGCGAGTGATTGACCAGCGTTCAGCGGCTGCTGACTGGGTCGGGGTGGGGAGTGTTGAGGGGTTGATGAGGGTCTAACCTGCTGAATAAAGTGAAGCAGGAGCAGCTGGGAGATTCCTCTCTGCTCTAAACTGAGTGTGTGTGTTTGTGTGTGTCGAACCACCTGCTTCACAATGCCTCTCTGTTTATACAAAGAGAAGAATGGAGGTTTGGGGGGTGGGGGGGCAGGTTGGGGCAGCCTTGACCCCCGCTTCACCACAGCAGCTGAGGACCTCCCCCATCCCTGCTGTAACATTCGGATGGAGATTCAGTCATTCAGACTTTTTTTTTTTGCTTTATTTCGTTCTTAATGTCCTCGTTTTTGTCCCTACGTCCTTAAGTCCTTCGTTTCTCTCCTGCTTGTTCCCACACCCAACTTCTTCTTTCCTTCATCAGTGCCTCCATCTTTTTGCTCTTTGTTTAACACACACTCTCTGATTGCCAAGCAAGGAGCCAACCATCAGATTAATGATCAAAGTCTGTGACCTCTGACCTCATCATGATCTGATGACAGAATTTGAACAAACAACAGACTGTCCAGTCTTTTTGTTCTCTAACTTGAAACCTCTCTTAAACCTTGTCTTATTTTGAAGGAATGGGGCCTCTTCTTTTTGCTCGATGCTTAGAGCTTCTGTGACACTTGACCTTTTACATTTGACACTCACTGTTTTATTTTTCCTTAGAGACAGACGGTCTAACTGACAGAGAGACCAAGGTAAACAGATGACAGACAAGCACAATGAGGGAGGTAGAAGCAGGTGAGCAGGTGAGTGGGGGAGTCAGGTGATGGAGAATGGGGCGGGGACAGAGGCCGGAACCCCTCAAAGGCCCTTCTGTAAGTCCAACAGTAAGTCTGCTCAGCTCAGACTGACCTCAGGTTTTTTCAGTGTGAAACTGATCTGTCTGCAGCAGAGTTTTCAAAACAGGATTGATTTAGCTGTTAACAGCAGTTTTTTAGTTACCTCATTTTCCTGGAGTACAAATGGGAGAGATGTGTAGTTCATCAAGCAGCTAGAGTGGGTGTTCAGTGACCATCAGCAGCTTTGTGAACTTTCACTCAGTAAAAACACATGTTCAGGTCATTCACCTGTTGGTCGTGTCAATATAAATGCTCACAACTCATTTTTCCTGTGAGATGGCTTGTTGGTTTGGTTTTCAGGTTAATTCTCAGACACAGTGTCGAAGACACTAATCTGCACACTGTCCCCAAAAATGTTCCTGAACAAAACACAGTTGGTGGCCAATATCGATCAAGTTAAATAACTGATCAGTGTTGATGGCTGCAGTTTCTCTTTATCTCTCTGTTTGTTTGTTTGTGTACAGGTTTTTGATTCTGCTTTTCAAACATGTCAGAGAGACAAACAGCTGCTGGGAGTCAAACCAGTGACATGTTCTCCATAACTCCCATCATTCCCATTACTCCCATTACTCCCATAGCTGTCATACCATGGGACGGGGGGGATTGGCATTGTTGCGGAGCAGCTGGACATTGTCTTCGTCTTTCCGCCCTGCAGGGAGATGATAATCTGCTCAACAGCTGCTCTGTGTGTGTGTGAGTGTGTGTGTGTGTAAAATGAACACAAACCTGAAATGTCAACATGGAACATTTGACTGAAAACAAGTATCATGTGACTAACAGTATAGCATTAAAGACATACAACTGCTTTTTCTCCATATTGTGACTAAATCATTGTTTTTATTCATCAGCTGCAGTGGAGAGAAGACGGGAGACGAGATAGAGAGAGATGTGAGTGGAGCTGTGGGAGAGAGAGATTTTTTTTTGTTTTATTTTTTATTTTTTATTTTGTTCTTAGTCACTTTTGTTGTGTTGACACAAAAAACCTCTTTGTGTCAGTTGAAGTGTTTTGGTGTAAATACAGACAAGTATTACCCTGAAACAGTCTGGTGACACAACAACACAAATGAGGGACTCTAGATACCTTTGCAAAATTCTACAGTGGCCTCATAAATACAATGTAAAAAAATAAAAATTCAGAGAATTGAGTTTGGCTGGCTTGTGCAGGTTCCTCATTGAGGATTTGGACCCATTTGTCAGGATTTTTTGTGAGAGAGGCTCTGCATCAGCATCTTTCATCTTTGGTCTCTCAACTTTGCATAGCCCGATAAGGACAAAATACTCTGCGGTGCAGAGGAAGCTGCTGCTGTGGACACACACACACACACACACACACACACACACACACACACACACACACACACTGTCTCTCCTGGATCTGGACCCTACTGCCATCTACTGACCATTGTCTCTTCCTCGCTCAGTCTCTCTCGGTCTGTAACAGTCTGTCTCAGGTATCTCAGTCTGTTTCAGTCTGTTTCAGTCTGTCTTAGTCCTTCTCAAGTGTCTCAGTCTGTCTCAGGTGTCTTAGTATGTCTTTGGTGTCTCAGTCTGTCTCAGTTCTCTCTGGTGTTTCAGTCTGTCTCAGGTCACCATCATGTTTTATAAATTAAATTTGTCAGTAAACGTAGGCAAGACGTAGAAATTTACTAAAATGGAGTATAATAATTTTAAAAGCAACTTATTTAATTTTGTTAGTGACATAATATTTTTGATTAAAATTCCAGACAGACATCAATTCAATATTTTCAAACCTGAAATTCCAGAATGGTTTAGCTGAAGGAGTTGTGGTTTCAGGGGAAAGTTTCTTCAGATGTTTATTGATACATTTTTAATGTTTTAAACACACGCCACCCACCATTAGATTTTATATAAATTGCTGATTCTCCTCACCACCTCCTTGCAATAAAGTCAAGAGTCCTCAAGGTGTTGCATCAAAAAACAACTGCAAATTCCCTCTGAATAACTGAAATTGTATATTTCTTTAGAAGTTCTGTGTAAGTATATATGTCTGTTTTCATTTAATAGTTGCTTCAAAAACAGAATATCATTTTTTAACCCAGCTGTTAAAGAACAATGTTTTATTTTTATATTTAATATCTTTATTATTCCAAAGTAAACATCATTGTGGAGAGGAATTGTGTTTATAGATTATTAACCAGAAAATAAGGCTTGTTTGTGGTAGTTTAACAGATAGACATATGGGCCTATCTACAAAGTTGCAATTTAAAAAAATTAATTCCACTTACCTTTTCATAAATAAGCTCTATAGTGATAAGGGCCTACCATAATGTGTCTTTCCCTTGCACAGATTTTTTCAATATAATTTAGGCCCACTTTAAAAATCGAATTTGATGTTCCAGGATCTAATGCATTTAGACCCCCCTCACAATATGAATTAAAAAATACATTTTATTTTAAATAATGGGTTTTGTTTTTCCAAGCAAAATCAAAAAGTTTCCTGACAATCTGTCTGAACCCTGAACTCCACCTGTGTGAATCAAAGGTGCGTGACGTCAGCACGCAGTACATATGACGGGGGAGGGGGTTAGAAGGAGGGGGTGTTCGGGATTCCTGAGGATTACCCGTCATGCCCCGCGGGTAAAGATGGCGACAGCTGAACAGGGCAGCAGATCAACTTTCTCCGAACGGCTCTGAGTGGATTTTCCTCCGTCGGTCGAAGCGTCTCCGCCGGCTACTGCTTCTTCCACTGCTGCTGCCGCCTCCCGCCTCGGATCTCCTCCCCGGCCTTGGATCGGTGTGGAGCCCCCTCCCTCGCTCCTCCCTCCCTCTCGCCCGCTGGAGGAGCAGTCCAGAGCTCCGGCTAAAGTTTGCTCTCCTCTCCGCTCTCTGGGATTTGTGTGTGGATACGACCCGGGACAAGCCGCGCTAACAGGTAAGCGCTTACCCGGGTTAGCCGCAGCTACAAAGCGTGCGGAGGTGAACGGAGATCTGTCGGTGTTGTCGGTGTCGGTTTGTGTGTGACAGTTGGGTGCAGCTTGTGCGGTAACATTAAACTGGGCCACAGACCCGCAGCAGCTGTGGGCGGATTTATCCTGGTTTAACGGATTGGTAGAGGGTGGTGTGGTGATGAGGCCCGGTTAGGCCCGGTGACGGGCGAACGTAGTCCCGCTGTGTTTGTCGTGTATGTCAGCCTGTCAGACACAACTAAGGGCTGCAGTGTCGAGTTCAGTTAGGAGAGAGAGAGAGAGAACATCACTGAATCATTCCGTGCGTGTGTGTGCGTGTGTGTCTATGTGTCTGTTTTCTTCAAGAACACACCAGAGACGGTTAAATACACTTTGTCCTCTTTATCACTTCCACCTGAACTTCCAAACAGCCAATCACAAGGCTGGATGAGGTGGACACACTGCCCGCCTCAGATTCACTTCCTGTCAGGTGGTTTTTAAAGTTGCACATTTTGACTGAGTGACAAATCTGACTGTGGAGGGGCTCTGTGTGTGTTTTCTGTGTGGAGCTGGTTCTTCGATTGAAGCTGAGCGGCATCAGGAGGACGAGCAGCTCACTGGGCTTGAACCGGGCCAACGCCACAGAGGACACTCACGTTTTAAAACCACAAATCATTGAAAATTTTCAAGAAATGTATGAATACTCAAGAAATTCTATTAAGGCTCCGAAATCAGCAGCTGAAATATTTCAACAGAAATAAAAAATTCCATGATGTGTCAAGTTGAAGTGGACGTGAAGAGTTGTGACCTCAGCTGATATCACTGGTAGATAAAGGGTTAATTCAAAGTGTTTTGTGTCATATGACATCATAATATAACGTGTGTGAATGTCATCAGCTTCGTTTGTGTTTATGCTATGTGTGAAGAATCCACCTGCTAGATTTAGTAAGAAGCCAATTTTTTTTTGCCTAAGAGTGAATGTGTGGGAATATAACTTGAAAACAGAAACTTTCTCTGAGCCTGGATCGACCGATTATCGGTTATTATCGATTATTGGTTTTGATATTTGTCATTTTTCATATTTTTGTATCAGCATATTTTTTTTTTCGACCACCCAGTTCAACTATACTTGCCTGCACACAGGTTTGAGAAAACATGTGAAACTTCCTTAATTTTGACTTAAACAATCACAGTATTCTTCGTTTTTTATTGTAGATGGTTGCAGAGAGACACAAAAGTGCATTGTGGGACTTTTTCACCTGCACCAGGGGAGGCAGTGTGCATCGCATGCCAAGAGAGCGTGTGTTTTGGGAGCAGCAAATACTTAATGCACTTTTTAAAAATTTATTGTTATGATATTTCATGTATAAAGAAACATTCAATGATTTAAAGGCAGCCTTGTGTCTGGGTTTGCTTTGCTGTAAATTTTGGCACTAAGTTTTAACATTTACTGCATCTGAATGTCAGCCACAAGTAACAATTATCGGTTATCGGCATCCTTGACTTAGAAATAATCGGTTTTGTTGTCAGCTGTAAAAAAAACAGTATCAGTCAATCCCTAAAAGGGACTTGGGACAGATTTTTCCGGGCAAATTCCAAGTTTCTCTGTGTTAGAAGAAGCACAGCTAGTGACAACAGCAATGGAGTTTGTAATGGCTAAAGACCCACACAGAGTCCAACACAGACATCCCATTTACACCTGGTATTAAAATGCAATCTGTATCTGGATAAGTTATCCACTTAAGGAAAAATGCATGTCAATATAAGGTGTAAATGTGTTGATCAGATTATGATCAGATTTGACTGAACCACATCTGAAGGTAGTCTGGCTTGCATTGTATTCGGATCTTATGTAGGTGTTAGGCCTAATGCAACCTGTACAACTTGCTTGCGTTAGGCTTGCTGCAGCAAGCGGTAGTCAGTGTTCCTGGCGGGCAGCATTGATCCCACTGTCATTTTACCTTTTGAAAAATCAGTGCTGTCTGACAGACAGACAGACACCACAATTAATGTTACATCCTGCATCCAGCTGAGAGCTGCAGAGGAGCTGCTGAAGACACAGTGACGTTTCACTTAAATATGGCAAGCATAAAGAGAGCTGACCAGCAGGACCATGGCGAAGGATTAATTGTCAAAAGTGAAACGCAAAAAGCACCTAATGAAAATGTATTTCTGATGCTATACTTGCTAACTTTAATGAATGAGAAGTGTGTTAGCTCACCTGTCTTCTGCAGGCAGCTCATCATCTACGCTCCGTTCTCGTTCCATTACTTTCACAGACACAAACTACAGCCACGCATATTTAAAATTAATCCAGCGTCAACAAATGAAAATGGCCGTTGTTTTGCTCCACAAACACATTGTTGGTGATCATTAGCGGTAAGCTATCTAAGCTAACTTCAAAATAAAAGTCAACTCACATTTTGGCAGTTAAATGCTTTTAATGTGAAGTTGCCGCTGTAGGAAATGTTCAATTTGAATTAGCAGTAACTTGACTCTGTACTCTATAGTGAGTGTTTATTTCATGTTGGAAACTTCTCATGTACAGGCTCTGCTGCGGAGGAGAGAGATCCGATCTCAATGTGGATAACGAGAATGCATTAAAAAGATCAGGCGTAAATGCAAAGGCGAGATCTGATCTTTTATTATCTGGATAACTTATCCGGATACAGATTAAATTTTAACACCAGGTATGAAAGGGTTGTCTAGACTAGAGTCTTCCTGACAAGAAGATGAACTGATGACTGTCATTCATCAGTCACTGTGAAGCTTTCACCAAGAGTGACTTTACATCAAAACGCTTATTTCGATTCCATTGCCAATTTGCTTCCATTTGCTAATATTTCAGCATAAAAACTTTTTCTTTTTTTTTCTTCTTTTTTTCTTGTCTGCGATTGATGTACCTGTTCTGAATCATAACGTTTGTCAGACTGAAATCACGACAGAACACACCTCATCAGTCATCATGAGCTGTTCATCACATTGCCTCATCCTCTCACTGCAGCTCACTTTACCGCCACCGGTGTTGCTATGGAGAACAAATATCTGAATGTTATGTAGAGTTCACTTTCTAATAATCATATAATAATCAATTTCTGATCAGTTGTTACTTTCAGCCTCCTAGCTGTTAATTTTGTGACTTAACAGAACAAATTCAGAGACTTCATTCATGGTCAGCCCCTGCAAAACTCGCCTGTCGGACAGGTAACTGCTGTCAGGTGTTTCTGAGTGACACTCTGCAGGTTTTCTGTCCTTGCTTTATGTGAATGAATTTGGAGAAACTTTATTTATCCCTGCAGCAGAGCAAGAACTCATTCAACAAAAATGTGATGTAATATTTTGATAACTGATCAATAATTAGTTTAACAGTCAAAGTCTTTCGTCAGTAAACAGAATCTGTGAGTTTTTGACTGTTAGTCAAATGAAGTAACACAGTGAGAGAAGCATCGATCTGTGTTTACAAGCTTCTGTTCATTTAACATGAAAATCAAAGAGTCAAAGTGTGAGCAGAAGCAGCAGCAGAAGAAGAAGAAGAACGTTGATTTAATCTGAGTGTAAACAAACAATCATTTCTGTTATTGATTTGTTGTTTTGTCTCTGAAGAATTCAAACATCTCGTTTGTCAAGGAGATTCAGCTCACTAAAAGCTTGACAGGACGAATATGAGAATTAAACCTGTTATTTTATTGCACACATCAGTGTGTGTGTGCGTGTGTGTGTGCTGCTCCTTTCTGTTTTAACATTTGAAAATTAGCTGCAGGATGTGAAATGTTAACTTGTGCAAAAAATTAATCATATGGGGAAACTCATTAGCTTAGCAACATCAAGGCTACAGAAAACCCATAATGCATCACTCTCATCATGTGACGATGTAGCGGACTAGTTCCATTCACACAACGTCTTGGCCCGATCCCATACCGGCCCCTATCCCCTCCGTCTCCGTTTGCACGCCCTTGCAGAAAGTCCGCCACATTAAGGGCCGTCCCAAACTGAGGGTGCGTGCACACTTGTTCTGTTTGTCTCATACCGTGACGAAGCACCAAAAACAAACTTGACATTAGAATACGTGCACCTCTTGGTAAACTCTGACCCATGTGCACTATTTTGTGGAGACAAGGAGGAATTGGCATCACAGATGGGAAGAATTGAAGTAAGGTTGTAGAAATTAAATGTGAGAGGCAATATTCTGCACATAACAAAGCATCTCACATTTACTTTCCTTTACGTTACGTTAATTATAGATCAACCTTATCATAAACATTCAAACCAGCAGTATTAGCCCATTTATACCTGTGCTTGTGGTGAAGTATTCCACCAACAGAAATGTTACAGGAATAACTAAAATCTTCCTTTCCTCTCAAATTGTAAATAAATATTTGATCACCACTGTCTCACTATCACATCGCTCCCAAAGCACAGCGGAGTGGACCAGATTGTTTGGTATCTAACTGATGAAGTGATCATCATCTGGTGTAGAAAACCAGGATTAGATCAAATCGCATTAAGAGTAAATACTGTGCGTTGATTGATCAATCCGCAAGTTTGATTTTAGTTTTCACGCAGGAGTTGCTGATCAAACTACTGCAGTAAACACAACTGCGTGGCTGACACCGCTCACTCTGCCGACACACATGCTGCCTTCTCCTGTCACCTCAATGATTCGCCCGGTGTGTCTTCAGCACCTGCACAGATTGTTTAAACGACCAAAGCCTGGAAATAAATCTTCATCATGAGTCCTCATCTTAATTTAGGCCCAGTTCACTGTAACACAACGCCAATAAATAAAACGCGGCCATGGGTCATGATATCACAGGACGAGGGGTAACACTGGTAGCCGTGATCATTTTGCCAAGTCAGTCAGTCTGATCGCTGTAAACAGATAAATACTGCCCT
>JAQLOL010000003.1:28850359-28887005 GCA_029783665.1 Naso thynnoides
TAGCTAACATTTCATTTAGTCTCCTGTCTCTAACTTCTGAGGTAACAACAGTCAGAGGGTGAGGAGGGAAGTCATCAAACATGACGAAACATAAGAGGAATCAAATACATTAAATTAAATAGATAAATAATTATAGAATAATTAAATACATAACCTTGTCTGTGAACATTTCAGCCTGAGTCACTCACACAAATTTTCATCTTTCTAACATTGAAAGAAACATATCCCATGATGCCACACTGCTTCATGACGTCATCAAACTAGGTCTTTGTTTTCACCACCTCTGGTGGCAGAAGTTGCGTTCTATGTGTTTAACACCAAAGCTTACAGGTCCAGAATGTTGAGATTATTAGTTGTAGCTGATTGTGATGAAATGAGTTAAACTACATAAGGAACCCTAAAGTTCAGACTGAATTTCCGCAATTTACATGAGAGTGAAAAAGAGCTTGACAGAACTCTTCCTGTTTTTATGCACAGAAGTGTGACTCATGTGACTCACATGTTTACATCTCCACACAGATATTAAACTCTTGTATGTGCATTAAGTTAAAATGTGGAACTGAGAGTAGGTTAGAATTTTCTGTCAGGTCTCCTGCACATTGAGTCTAAAGCCCAGCAAGCATCACAGCACTGTGGTTTCACACACTCAGTTTCTGCTGAACAAACAAAAAATACCAAAATCTCGTCAAGAGTTCTGCTCTGCAGGAGATGAACTTTCAGAATTTAATGACCTCATGACCTCTCCTACAGTGCCACCTTTAGTGTGTGTGTGTGCGCTGTGTGTTGTGTGCTGTGTGCTGTGTGCTGTGTGTTGTGTGTTGTGGTTCTGCTGAGAGCATTAATGGTTCCATTAGAGTTTATAGAGACTTGGCTGTTACAATCAGGGACCTCTGATCTGACCCACTTCCTGGAAACACTCTAACACTCAGTCACTGTGTGTGCGTGTGCGTGTGCGTGCGTGTTGCAGTTGCCCTATGAGCTGCAGGACATGCTGAATAAACACATGAAGAGCAGCCTGCCAGAGCGAGGCCCTGGCTCCGGCTCTCAGGACCCTGACACTCTCAGTTTGACTCCCGCGGATGTTGTGCCGACCTCCGTCATCGCCCGTGTCCTGGAAAAACCAGAGCCACTGGTCCTGAACTCGGCTCAGTCCAGCAGCTGTGGCAGGCCTGTTGCAGAAGATGTCTTTGTCCATGTTGACATGACAGGGTCTGTAGGGGCTGAGGGCCGCGGTAGGGAGAACGGCGGTGTTCAGGATGCGGCGCAGCAGAATGGTTCCTGTCGCAGTCAGAGCAGTCTGGATGGGCAGTCTGGTGGAGAGGAGGTGTGCGGGGCTCCGTCCTTTGAGAAGCTGAACCCGTACCCAGCGCCGCCCCCCCCCCACCCACTGTACCCCGGCCGCAAGGTCATCGAGTTCTCATCAGACGACAAAGTGAAGATCCCCAAAAACTCTCCGCTGCCGAACTGTACCTATGCCACGCGGCAGGCCATCTCTCTCAGCCTCGTCCAGAATGACGACGAGCGGCTGACCCCAGGCAGCCCTGCCCCGTCCTCCTCCTCTGGCAGGGGGGTCCACCAGCGCACGCCGCCATCTCAGCGTGATGCCAACAGCGAGCCACTGTCCAGCCAGTCCAGCCCTTTCAGCAGCCCGCCGCAGGTAATGCACCTCACCTCAGGGTTCAGGGTTTACAGGAGCAGATTGAGCTTTGAAGAGAGAAAGGAAAAGAAAATGTAAAGTGTGACATCAGAGGTCAGGACCTGTCTGATGTCAGTCATTATTATTATGACTATTATGTTAGTCATTATGTGATGGTAGAATTAATAACCTCAGTAACTGTGTTGCTCTCTGAACAGAAGATTTTGGATTGATTGAGGTGTGTACACTTTTAGCCCTAAGGAGTGTCTGTAGGACAGACTGTATGTAGCCTGAGAGCCAAAACCCAGGGTTCAAGTACAGTGTCAGTGCACCACTCGCTGTTGCTGCAAACTACAGTTATAATGCTCCTCTGTTTTTTACCACTCTTCAACCCCTTCCCCTCCTCAGGCTCCCAGCGTCCTGGCGAGCTCCGGCAGCTCAGAGGAGGACCTTCTGGCCAACTGGCAGCGGATGTTTGTGGAGAAGATGGCACCGTCCTGTGATAGCTCTGTGATCCACCGCACGTCGTTCAGCAGTCAGACGGCTCAGGAGCTGCAGAGGAGGAGGCCCACACCGGGGGGTGGGGCTTCATCCTCCTCTGACTGCCACAGAGCAGCGTACTCAGATGGCGAGGAGGGCTCGTCGGTGCGCAGCTGGACGCCGAGCCGTGGCTCCAGCCTCGACACAGACACGGACACCGAACCGAGGCCTGGCAGGAGGGGGCACTGTGGTGATGGCTCCACAGAGGAGGGCGAGAGGCTGCTGATGAACCTGGAGGATGACTGTGGAAGCGGAGACACAGCAGTTACCGTGGCAACCAGCCCTGCTGGCGCCCGCAGGAAGGAGTTAGAGGAGGAGGAGGAGAGCTCAGCTGAGGAGAGGGACGTCGTTCCCCACGACCTGCCGGTCATCTCACCCCGCCTCCTGGACTTTGACCCCAACCACTCCACTGCCCCCCAGCGGCCGCAGAAGAGCCCGAAGAGGATGGGCGTGCACCACTTGCACCGCAAAGACAGCCTGACCCGAGCCCAGGAGCAAGGCACGCTGCTGGACTGACGCTCGCTCTGCACAGCCTGAGCACACCTCACTCGCCCCACACTGTGCTCCTTCAGCTGCTGTCTGTTTCTATGGCAACTGACCTGTTTGTCACAAAGGTCAAAGGTCACGCCCATCCAGGATATAGCCATACTCTACCGTATGCTGCCGAGTCTGCCGCCTGACCTGTGCGTGTGAGTGAGTGAGTGTGTGTGTGTGTGTATGTGTCTGTCAGACCAATCAGTTTGGATATTTACAGCTGATAATTGAATTCAGTTGAATTTAGTGCAGTTCTTCACTCAAAAAAATTAGTATTGGTTTTATTTTTTTAAATGGAAAAATCAATGAATCAAAATTCTGATTAAAAAAATCACAGAAAGCATGTCATGCAAAGTATGTGGACATCCCACTTATTCGCCTTTTTCACACAGGTCACCATTGTAATTCCGAAACGAGGCTTGGTTAGGCAGGCAGCAGAGACGTTTCATAGCAGCGCGACAACGCCAGAGGCTTCACTTTGTCTATTTGCGTCAGATTTTAGAATTGGAAAAAAAAAAACTGTGGAATGCCTTCCTCTGACAGGACGCCCTCCTCTTGTGAGAATTACACCTGGGACACGGCAGTAAGGTGACATCTGTGCCCGTGAAGTGATGCTTCTTGCCGTGCTGCTATGAAACATAGCAGTGGTGTGCACGTCCAACCAAGCCTCTTTTGGAATTACAATAGTGGCCTGTGTGAAAAAAGCAATTCATGGATCAAACTGTTTTTCCTGGCAAAACTTTACCCACTTTGCCTCTGATTGGCTTACCCTCATATTCTTATTCTGACACTAGCCAATCACACTTCCCTTATGGCTAAACCTAAATAACTCAACCAGTCAGAGGCAGAGTAAGGCGGGCCTTGGCAGAAAAAACAGTAGGATAATAAACTTATTCTACCGTATACTGTATGATTGAATGTCTTAGATCGAAGATTAAATTTACAGAAAAAATCTAAATATGAAAATTTGTGATTTTTCTTCCAAATACTAATTATAAAGAGTTAACAGAATTCTTAATAATTAGTATAGAAGCCCCCTATGGTCCTACTGTGTGTGTGTTTGTGTGTGTGTCCAGTTACAAAACTACTACATAACACAACAAACTCAAAACTTTACAGACGTCTTTGCCTTGTTTCCTGACTGGGAGCTTTTTTTTTCCACAGATCATACATGCACACCCAGATAAACACAAACACACACACACACACACACACACAAACACACACACACTTAAACTCTCAGTGCCTATCTCTCTCTCTTTCTCTCTCTCTCTTTGGAAGGTTGTAAGTATGACGCTGGGTCTGAAGGTCAGACCATTATTTGTTGTCTGCACTAATCATTTCCTGTCATGTTATTATTTAGTTTGTTGGGGAGTAGTGGACTGTCTCACCCTGCCCCCACCCCCAACTACCCACACACTGACCGCAGGGGGCGTGGCCAGGGACGCAGCTTCTCCTGGAATGTAACCATGAACTGTTTTTTTCTTTGTTGTATCACCTTTTTGTTTTTCTTGGTGATGAAATATGGAGTATAAATCCATTAAGAGATTATTTTTGTTTGGAGTTGATTTGTTGTTGTTTTTCTGATCCGTTTGGTTTTCATGTTCAGACTTCTATGGAAGCCTGTTAGTGCCACAAACTGCTGTTGTTTGTTGACACTCCAGTGAATATAAACCAATTTTTCATTAAATTAAATTATTTCTGCAGCTAGAGAAATGAGCTGAATCAGGATAATCAGAGAGCAGAGCAAACACCAATCATCACATGGATTTTTAAGCACCTCTCAATCAACTGAAAACATTTGTATCCTGATCAGTTTCAATCAAACCCGACTTAAAAAACGGTTTAAATCTTTTGTGACCTTCCTGCAAGGTGTAACTCCGTAACCAAGCAGTTGTGTCAGAGCTGCTGTGTGACGTTACTGCTAGCTCAAGACTTTCATTGTGAAGTCACCTCAGGATTTCTGCATTGATTGTGTCAGAATGTATTTAAACACCTCTATGGGGTTAGAGGTTTTTACAGCTGTTTTAAAGTCTGTGTCTTGTGTCTAAAGTAAAAATAACCTGAATTCAACTTGTCCGATGAAATCGACAAATCAGCCGTGATTCTGACTTGTGATCATACAGGAGACATGATGACTTGTTTATCTGATCCCCGATCAGTGCAACGACTGAACAGTCGTTGTGTTGTGTGACAGTGAAAGAGTTGTCTTACCGTCAGTGTTTGTCAGTTTAATTTTCATCTAAACTGCAGAAGATATAGAAGACAAAATTTTGATTCTGAAACAGTGTGATGAGTTCAAACCACTAAATCAAAAAATGGTTTGTTCTCACTGAAAAAGTTTTGGATTGAAAAGAAAAATGACATTGTGAGAACCACACGGGATAAACTGAGACACACAGATGTCACAAAAGTGTGTATGTCTTCAGAAATGTATCATTATGATGATGTCACTGTTCTCATGTTTGTGGCACTAATGAGCTTCCGTACAGGAACTTCTCTGAGGTCAGCGTTGCTGGCTGATTGTTGGCTCCATGCCTTCCTAACAGCTCTTTGATTGTGACTCATTGCAGACCAGCAATCATCATTTGGTTCAATCACTGATTGATTGATTGATTAACTGCAGGTTGTAGAGTCTTTGATTTCAAACCTGAACACAGAAAAGTTTTCCTTTCTTTGAGACACAGTTTATTTTCTTGGCAGTGTTTCAGCCTCCGTGTTTAACAGGAAGTCATTGAGTATTGATCAGCTCTGAACTCAGTGCTGAAGTGTGCCCATGTTTGAACCTGTATTGAGTCTGTGATCAGTGTGTCGCTGTGCCGAAGATCAGTCAAGTATTTATCATCAGTATTGATTCCAATCAATGAACTTGTTATCTAAACAGAGTATTAATTTGTTGGTCATGGAGTAACGAGATAAAAAGAGGCATATGAGCACCAATCACAGACTTGCTTCTTGACCATGTGGTGTGTCCACTGTCACTGCTGGTGCATGTTGGGACGTAGGTGCTGTCCGAGTGCATGATGGGACACAGACGATGTTAGAACTGAATCAATGACAGAGGATAAAACAGTCTACAGCTGGAGTTCAGTGCAACACAAAGAAGGACAAAACATGTACAGCATCTTCTTCGCTAACAAGCTAGCCAGCAAACCATCTTGTAGGCAGGTGATGGTATAGTAAGGCAAGCTCTTTCTACTCGATTACAGTCTTTGTGCTTTTTTAGCCATATCCCATTACAGGCAGTGAGGTTGAGTTGTCAGTAACATTTCTGTGAATCTGGGGGGTTTAAGTTGAAGGTTGCCAGTGACACGAACTTGACCAAAAGCTTTCAGATGAAACTGTTTTTAAAGGACCGCTCGAGTGTTTCTGCGTGTTGTAGCCTGTTAACTGCACACGAGTTAGTTTGGGAAATGGACAGCACGATTGTTGTGTGTCCTGAACGTGACTGTGTTAGCAGGTGGCTGAATAAAACATGGAGGAACAGCGGCCGGCTCCTTTAACTGCAGCATGTTCAGTCTGTGAGCTGCTGAATCATTTAAAACCCTTCTTCTTCTTTGTGACAGCTGCAGGATGTAAAACTAAAACTGCCCAAAACCTACACACAAACACCCAATCTTTCTCTTTCTCCTCCTCCTTCTCCTTCATACACTTTTCTTTTTTCTTTTCTTTTTTTTTTGTCCTAGGCTGTAATTATAGAAAGAACGAGGGACTGCTGTTCAATAATTAAAGTTTTATTACCATCAGAAATGGGTCGCTAATACTTTAGTGTGTGTGTGTGTGTGTGTGTTTGTGTGTGTGTGTGCGCATGTGCGTGTGCGTGCGTGCGTGTGCGTGCAAAAATGTAAGTGTTTAATTTTTCATACGCGTCATCAGATGTTCAGGAGACACGAGCAGGAAGTCGGAAATGAAAGAGTGTGTGTGTGTGTGTTAGAGTGTGTGTATTAGTGTGCTGTGGAGTGAAGCACTCTGGGTATAAATAGACTTTACATTTGGACTCGTGCAACTTTAATGACTCTTCTTCATGAATATAATTGAAGATGTCGACTCAGCCAAGGTCACCCTCCGATTCTTCTTCTCTTACTTTTCTTTTTTTCTCCCTCTTTATTTTCCTCTCCCTTATATTTGTCCTCATTCTAGCCCACTCTTTCTTCTTCCTAGCATTCATGTAACTCCATTTTCCTCTTCTCTATTTTTATCCTCCTCTTTTTTCCTTTCCTGACTTTTCCTCTTCCTAATCTTCTGTATCAATCCACTTTCTTTTCCCTCTTTTTGTCTCTCTCTCAACACTTTTTTATCTTCCAGTGTCCCAGTTTTTCCTCATCTTTTTTTCCCAGCTCTTATTTTCTTCCTCTTCTGTTTTCCCATCATGTTGTCCTCTTTGAACATACCTCCTGATTCATTTCCTAATTAAAAAAGAAACACGATTGCATATAAACTGTTTATTCTCTGAAAAAAACGTTTGTTTTCAGAATAAAAGACTGGAATTGACAGAGGTTTATAAATTTACATTACTTTGGCAGGACAGTCAGTTTATTAGCTGATTCAGGATCAGATTAAACCCAGTCCGTGCACTCTGCTTAATGCCAAAGGTAGCTCTTTATCCCAGCATGCATCAGGAGGACGGAGGCACCACAATGAAAACATTCAGTCTGAGGCTTAAACTCAAGTTTGATTGTCTCTGGTCTCACACTTCACTGTCTCATCTTTAAATCTGTATCGAGTCGATCCAGGAACTGAAGCTTACTTTTTTATTTGTTATTTTGTTTCTTCAGCTGCGTTCATGTCACGTGGGAGGCACCAGTTTGTGATGTGTAAACACTGAAATCTAAGATTTTTCTTTACGGAAACATCAGATATTAAATATTCAGTATTCCAATTTCTTTTTAGTAGAATCTGGTGAAATATCCCTTATTTGCACTTATGCTAACATTTGTTATTCAGTCAGATCTTAAATCACATTAACCTAAGATTATTGATATATAGTGCCACATTAAGTCACATTTTTAATCTAGTTGTTGTAAATGCTCACAAGTCATCAAAGTCCAATTTTTTGCATCTGCCCCTCATGCTACATGACGTGAACGCAGCATTAGCAAATACTTGATTTTAATGAATGTCAAGAATTCACCTTAGCTAGTAGGAGCTAAAAATAGCTTGTACTAGCTTTAATATTCTAAAGAAATTAGTTTAGTCACTACCAGATTTTCTCTTCCGCATCAGGATCACCTGTAAAATTACACCAATAGAGTAGCTGAGTCCCACCCCTTTCCATGGACCCCATGGGAAACTGTCTCAGAGGATTGTTGTACAGTAAGGTAGTCAATGGACAGAGACAATTTTTTGATCCTGCTCAAATTGTGCCCTCATTCTCAAATATGATGTTTGTCATTTTAAAAGATAATTTTGCAAATCAATTTAGTGGCAGTTAGTTGCAAAGATAGTTAAGTACCATTTAATTTTTGTGAAACTGCTCAGTGAACTACGTCTCTCTTGTCTCACACACTATACGTCACCAGTGCTGACATGGCTGTAACTTTAGCACAGTTTCTTTTTTTTCAAGACAAGGGAAAATGGATGTAAAGAGGTAGAATCATTTCAAGCAAAAGGAGTCGCTTCTGTAAGAGAATGTTGTTAAGATGTCACTTTCGTGACGATTAGGTGTGTAGTCTTTCTAAATTCGTATTTTCCAAGTCTTATACTTCAGCAGTTGTTATAAACTGACTTTCTTGACTTAGTTATCTTTAGGTTGACAAACATATTTAAGATTGGCAACACAATTTAAACAAGATCAAAAAATAATTTGTCTCTTCCATTGACTGCTGTTCATATTTTTTCTGAAACAAGGTCCCATGAGGTCCATCAGAAGGGGTGGGACTTAGCTACTCTGTAACGTTCATTAAGCTGGACTCAGACTGCAGTAGCTTTGGGGCTGATTTGTCACGGATTCACTCCTTCTCCAATCTGGTAATGTGGGGGGGACCATAATAACCAATGAGAGACAAGAGCATCGGTCACAGAGCTGATGGTGTCAAGATGATGGCTTCCTCATGTATTCTGCGTCTGTTTGGAGCGTTGGTTGTGCACACTGCAGCATGTGTGAACGGTGGGGCAGTATGGGGCTAGAAGCGGATGTGAGCAGGTGCTTTATTGAACCACCTGTGAGTGGTGTTAAGGATCATTATTACATGAAGGCTGTACAGTTTGATTTAAAGCCCATAAATGAAGCTAGTACGCTCTTGTTAAGTGAGTGAAGTTGCAGTTGGTATTTCATCATGAATTTTATCACAGTGGGCCTCATTCACCAACAGTTCTTAAGAGCAAATTTGTTCTTCAGTTCTACTTAGTACGTTTTCGGGAACATTGTGGCATTTACCAATGTTATCTTGGATTTGGGATTAGGTAAGAACAAATCCTACCAACCCTCAAAAGCATATTTACACACTTTTGAGTGCTGACACCTGTGTGTAAAATAATTGCTTATTTTGTTTTCTTTAATTCTACCGTTGTATTATAGGATTGAAATGATAATGACATCTTCATCATTTATAATGATTGTTAATAATTATCTTCATTATTTTACAAAGCACAATGGTGGCATCCTCAGAGGGAGGCTGCCTCAGTGGGAGATTTGTAAAATGATTCAAATCAATGTTGGTCTATACTGCAAAAGCATGTGTAACACTTTTGAAACACATGTTGGGGGGAAAAAAACCCCCCACTTATTTACAAAAGCAATCGTCTGCCTTTAGGTTTTACACACCCATGTTAACATGTTAAGTGTGTCACGTGTTGAATGGTTTTACAGCTACAGCGTTTAGATCAAGTATACCGTCAAATTGTATTATAGAAAAAAAAAGAGCTTACCTTCTGGTTCTGAGCTAGGAGATGGAACCAGTGACACAGGGCCCAGGTCTGTGTGCAGATTCTCTGTTGATGGTGCGCTCTCTCTCCAATGATGGCCCTTATGTGCTGGTCTAGCTCAGATAACTGTACAAGCCTATCCGTCCTGCAGTGGTTTGCATCTTTCTTCTGTGTTTACGTTTAAAAAAAAAGAAAAAAAAATTAAGCCTCAGATTTGAGAGCAAACCACTTCTTCCTGGCTTTATCAACTGCGCATTCTTCTGTGGATACAGCCTTACCTAAATGCTTGATTGCATCCTATGCACATAGCCCTGTGTTCACTAGTGACATCACATAATATGAATCGTTTAGAAGTTCACTTCCTGCACCAGTACCTCTACTTTAGAGTTATTGAAGTTTTTAGGGCTCGGACTGTGATGCTCTATTCGCTTTAGCCTTATGTTGGGCATTTTTATTTCCCTTTTCTTTTTCTCTTCCGTTTGTGTGTGAACATGACTCTGCAGTCTTATGCCCTTTTATGGGGAATGGCAGGGCGTTTACCTATGCTAATTAGGACCAGCCAGCACGTGCTTCCTACTTACAAGAAAATTGGAATTCTTTGATGTAAGAACACAAGTGTGAACTGTTCTGAAGTTTAAGAACTCTGCATGAATCAGAGGTAGAAATTTCTTTAGAACAAACTTACGAAAAAATATTGGTGAATGAGGCCCACTGTTCTGATCCAGAAGAGAAACATTCAGGAAGTGACACCTGAATAAACTGTTAGCAAACTAGCTAGCCTGTAGGCTTATTTAGAAAAGACACCAATACTAATGCTGTCACATTAACATTAGCCTGTTAATCTTATCGTGTGTGCTAATCAGGTTGTTTAGTAGCTGAGCAGTGCTGGTTAGCTGGCTAACAAGCTGTCTAAACACAAATGAATGGGTTGGACATGAAATTTCAAACATAAACCTCCAACATGGCCGCCGGGTCCAGCTGGGACCCTGATTCAAGATGCTGACTTGCCTGAGGACAAATTAAATGTGGAACTTTTTAACAAACCACAGGAGGATTTGAGGAGTGACTGTTGAATGTCAGAGTTTAGCAGATTGTAGCCCCGCCTCCTCGCTTTCACCTACTGGTGCCGTCACTCATTCGCTCATCATTGACCTCTGACTGCAAATGTGGTCCTTCTGGGGTCAAATGACCTGTTCTCTCCCCTTGTGTCTCCAGTTCCTCGGATCGTCTGAGTGGGTTTTTCCTGCTCTGATTGTTTCACTTCCTGTTTGGAAATAAAGCTAAAAAATGATTAAAAACTACAAAAAAGACTGTTAAATCTCTACTAACGATTTTTATTTTCTGAATTTGTTAACCAATGTATATTTTAAAACAAATAAATATTTTAAACGAAGGTCAGTGTTTGTGTTTTGGGATTGAAGAGAATCACCCCACAGGAAGGTCCCCCGGCCCAGTGCACGCTGGGATATGCAAGTTAAGTCAACAGGTATGAAGTGTGTCACTTTAATCACATTAACTGACATTAACAACTGTTAACATTTGCCACTGGAATTTTAGCTTTAAAAGGCAGAATTAACAACACCTACATGATGAAATCTTATGGAAAGATGGAACCTAAATGTGTTCCTGCAGCTGCTCTCAGATCAGCTGTTTGTTGCCTGATGATCAGCTGCTGATTGCATGACATCATTAATATTGATGAAGGTTGTCATCAGCAGTCAGACATAAACACAGAGCTGAACGGTTTGTGAAGTAGTTTCATTAACATGGATGAACAAAGTGATAATTCAGTCCTTGCATATATGTGTGTGTGTGTGTGTGTGTAAGCCAGCCTCTGGTGTCTGGCAGCAGGTATATTGATACTGATTGAATGGTCTTTGAATTATTTATGATCAGTGAATAATTAATTTTTTTCCATCCTCATGTTTAACAGCTACTCTTTCAAAGGATTCCGCCCCTTTCCGATGATGTCACACTGGCTGTCAGATGAAAGTACAGAGGGTTCTCCAAGAGGTCTTCGAAGTCTGTTAGGACCCTTTAAAAAACAACAAGAATGCTGCTGAATCTCGAATGTTCCTGATACATTCTCAGTGTTCATGAGGGTTCTTTATGGTCCATTGCTCCTCAAAGCTTCCAGGTTTCATCTGCAACTTAATTCGTTTAGTTGTGTGTCAGTACGGATTCAGTGTATTACTGATTCATCGACAGAAGTCAAAGGTTCTGCAGAATCCTGCCCATTTATGAGCTTGTTCGGCAGGCTGCATGTTTGTTGAGGGTTTTTAAGGCTTTGTTTGGGTTCTTGGGACTCTTTCAAGGACTGTTAAGGATCTCTCTCTCTCTCTCTTTTTTTAAAGTTCTGTCACTTTGGCTGTCTTAATGGTCAGTCTCTAACCCTTAAGAACCTGCCTGGTTCTCACACATCTCCAAAAGTGAATTTTGTGGCTTAGACTCTGGGTTTTTTATGGTTCTCCAGTGTTCCTCTTGGTACTTTCAGTTTCCTCTGTGTTCTGAAAGGTTTCACTGGATTACTAGATGTTCGTGGTTTCCTCCTTAAGATCATCTGGGTTCTTTGTTTAATGTATTTGCCTCCTCTTTCAAACGCTTGATGAGATGCTCCCTACAACTGCTTGAGGTTCTCTGTAGAACTGCGTAAAGCTTTGTCCTAATCACCTGTATTAGCTGAGTTCAAAATCTGCATCTGCTCGGCTCAGTCCTTTAAAGCCAATTTAAAACTCTGAGCTTCACTCTCTGAGCTGTGCTGCCACCTGCTGGATACCTGAGAAACTGAACCTGAACCAACATCTAGAATTAAAAAAACAAAAACAAACAAACAAAAAAACAACTGGGTTTACACTTCATTCTGAGAGTCCGCCTACAGATTGTTTATAGAGTATTTGTAACATTTTCAGTTGTAAGTAGGGTTCAGGTGAAACAGTGAAATTGTTAAATGTCAACTGGTTTGTTGTTGAAACGTTACAAATACTCCATAAACTCTCTGTAAGTAGACTATCTGAGTAAAATGTCACCAAAACTATTTTAACTCCCCCACTTTCATTTGTCTGCAATGAGAAAAACTAAATTTCTCTTACTCAGTCTTACAAATTTTTGTTTCAGTTATTTTTTATCCCACAAACTCCCTTACATTAAGTTGCATAACAACTTGTCACTTGAATCTCATAAATTGTAAAATTGTGACATTGAGAACATAAAAATTTAAATTCAACACCGCTGAATCTGTAGCATTAATATATTTTTATTTTGAGTCATCAGTCTCAGTGTGGTATAATTTCTCCTCAGTTAAAGTTGTGCAGTTTCAAAAAAATCTTCAGTCATTTATTTAGAATTCAGATTTAAACTTCCAAGAGTTAAACATTCAAAAAAATTTTCTGTTCTCTTCGATTGATGCATTCATTTACATCCTAATTCGATCGCTCCTAAATGATACTGAATGTTCCTCCATCCAATCAGATTCTGTTCTGTCAGTCACATGATCTTAGCGTCTAATTCACAGGAAGAATTAAACTCAAAATAAGAAGTTCAAGTTACCCTCTGGATTCAGATGAGAGCTGAGGAAACATTAAATGATCTTAAGTTTCATCAAACTCAGCTGCTCATGTTAAATTTGTTTCACTTGACACACTTGTGTTCCGTTCTTCACTTGATCCTCAGATTGTCTTCAGGTTGTTGAAGAACTCCTCTAAAATGTTCTCCACCTCTTCCTCGCTGTAGTCTCTGACCACAAAGAGCTTTCCATCATCAGCGCCTCGAATCATGGCTGAGAGACCTGCAGAGAGAGACAGACAGGAGGTGAATGAGAAGGAGATGATGTGATGTTGTCAGGGAAGGAAAGGAGGGAGGAAGTAGGAAGTGTCCTCACTGCGTCCTGACGATGGTCTGAACAGACAGAAGATTTTCTTCTTCATGTCAACAGCTCGGCCGAGCTCGTAGCCGACGCCTAGAGATGGCTGTGTCACCTCTGCCACAATCACTGAACACACACATACACACAGAGGTCAAACACCTGCAGACACTGCTCAGGGCCCATTCCCCCTCCAATAATCAATAAATAATTTAATCAAGTGATCAGAGTGTCACCGTCAGACTGTCGTAGCCAGTCCATGTCTCGGTCATGAATGGCTTGGTCTCCTACTGCGGTGGCTCCCTCTCCTGTCCAATCACAGCACATCACCACAATGACATCACAACATTTCTTCCATGTGTAATGAGGCCACATGTGAAGAGACTAAATGGGACTGTCAAATAGATAAGGATGGATGTATGTCTGTCCACCTGTCTGTCTGTCAACCTGGCTGTTTTTCAATCAGACTTTCTTTAGTACATCTCACGAAGAACACTACACACTGTGTGTAGTCAGTGTGTGGCTGTGTGTATTACCATGTGTAGTCAGTGTGTACTCTGTATTACTGTGTGTAGTTGGTGTGTACTCTGCGTATTACTGTGTGTAGTTGGTGTGTGCTCTGTGTATTACTGTGTGTAGTTGGTGTGTACCCCATGTGTAGTCAGTATGTTGCTCTATTAGTGTAGTCAGTGTGTAGAGTACTCTGTGTATGACTGAGTAGTCAGTGTGCAGCTGTGTGAATTACTGAATGTAGTCAGTGTGTACTCTGTGTGTACCTCTGTCGGTGAGCTCGCAGCTGCTCACGTGCTCGGTCAGCACGGTCCCGTAGCTTTGCAGCTTCTTAACGATCCTCTGGTACACGTGCACGTCATCTCTGCCGCCGCGGATACTCCCGCAGAAATACACCTTCATCGTCTCACCCAACCGTTTTTACCGTTTTCACTGTGCGCGTCTGAGCCACGTCGTCCTGTTGACATTTCCCGCGCTATATGCAAATAGGGCTGTGTGATGATGTGCGTCATGGGCGGTGCTGTGTTCTGAGCTCTGCTTTAGACCGACACCATTGCCTGAATATTACACGATACCTGAAAGGCCTCGCACAGAGGATTAAAACTCATTTTTCAAAATAAATACCAATGTGAAACTGTAGTCTGAAAATATTAAGAAACATTAAAACAAATCCGCTCTTCCTGCTTGCCAACAAGCTTTCTGATTTACCTTTCAAAATAAAGTTTTTCATAGACTGTGCTACATCTACGAACTTTAGATAAAAGCATACAAATTCTTGGAAGCAGCCTACTCAAGTATTTTTAGCAACGTAATTAAAGTATTAAAATGATTGTAACTAAGAGCTGCTGCGCCAACACATTTTATCAAACATTTTCTGTTTACAAACTTCACTGGGCAAAAAATTATATTAAAATCAGATTTTTTTTCTGATGTGAAAAACTGACATGTAAAGAAAGAATCCCTCCACGTAGCTTTCTGTACTGTAACTGTCTAATATGCATGGGGTAGGTGTCAGCCATGATCATTACTCTGTGACATCAGCAACACAAAGCTCAGTAACTCAAACCCATAGAGTTTATTTGAGTCTCTGTACAGAAACTATAAATACAAGTGAACATGAGAAGAACTAAACAAAACAGAAAGAATCGAAATGTACAAACATCAACAGAATTCTGAGACAAAATGATGAACAAAAAGCTTCTGACAGGAGGAGATGTTTGTCTATGTGGGGCCCTCACTGGGCTGTTGGCACCAGCCTTCCCACTGTGGTGTTCAGTGTCAGTACAGGCACGTCTCTGGCCACCCGCTGCATGGGAGCAATGTTGGGTCCTTCCAGAGAGTCCAGCAGACCTGAAATTACAATGACAGGAGGTCTCACTCAGAGGGCAGGAGCAGAGACACAAGCACTGACAGCAGAATCGCTCAGTCACATGACCCCCATAAATGACGTAACATAGTGAGAGTTTGCGTGAGGTTTCTGACCTTCGACGATCTTGTGGTAGGCGAAGTGAAGGTAGAGCAGGAAGAGCATGTGGAGGAAAGACAGAGTCCCACAGAGGAGGAGACGAGGAGTCTGACCGACTGTACGAGACAGCAGAGCCGCTACCTGACAGGAGCAAGACAACACTGGGTTGCTTCACGGCTGAGGGTATTGCTGGGCAATATATCAATAAAGTATCATATTGTGATATATGAGACAAGATAGGGTGACAGATTTTAGATATTGTTATATTGTGGTATGGTGTAAGTGTTGTCTTTTCCTGGTTGAAAAGGCTTCATTACAGTAAAGTGATGTAATTTTCTGAACTTACCAGACTGTTCTTGCTTTCCTTTTATTTACCTTTACCAACTTATCCACATTACAAAATGTCTTTGATAGTCATCCTTACAATACTGCCTCAGTATCCAGGTATTTGGTCAAAAATATTGTGATATTTTTACTACCTTTGCCACTCTCACCCCTGCAAATGCACAAGTCGTCAGTCACAACCTACACAATAATTATTGATACTGACTGATATGAAACTTCACTATTGTGATAGGTTTTTCAGCTGCGCTGCCCAGGCCTAGCTGAGGGAGATCAGGGGCTCATGGGAAATGTAGTTCTTACCATGCGCAGAGTGGACAGCCCTCCAAGCACCAGCCAGAGGACATAAAACAGGAAGTGGAAATGAATGTTGTAGGTGATGAGGAGGACGACACAGTGGCCAAACAGACCGTAACCCTGATGACAGGAGACAGGAAGTGATGTCACTCAATGATTTAAAGTCCTTCATCTTTCCTTTAATATCAGAGTGACACAGTGACCTCTGTGCGCACATCCATGAACTGCTACTGGAGTGATGTTTCAGTAGCACACTGCTCAAGCTAGTGCCTCATTCTTCCTGTTTAAATCCTACAGTGCATTATGGGAACTATAGTTGCAAAACTCAGACAAAGAGTAAAAACTTAAGTGACACTATCCATAGTGTGTGTATTTCGTGTGTGTGAAGTTTCAGTACTGTCGCTGACCAGTAGGGAGAGCATCTGCAGCATGGTGATTTGAGCGTTGACCAGGTATGCCAGGAAGTAGATGAAGGACGAAACACCGAGCCAGTAACCAAAACATGTTCCTATAGCCGTTCCCATCAGAGTGCCCTCCCTCTGTGACACACACACACACATTTAGTAGTAACATCAAAGGCTGGCAGTGCAGATGTTTTTTTCAGGGGTGTGTGTTCTTACAATGACAGTTTCTGACGTCTTCATGCCGTGCAGCAGAATCGCCACCAGGGTGAAGACGAGCATCAGAGGACCGTACAGCTCACCTGCTATCTTCTACACACAGGAAGTGGAAATTGTCAGAGAACTGAACCTGAATATGAACCAGGGCTTCAGCTTCAGTGAAAATTCACACTTGATTTGCGAGTTAAGTCTGAGATGAGGGAAACTCCACAAAGAGAGGCAAGTTAAACTCTGAATAACCACAGTAACTGAGACTCACCATCTGGTTTTCTGTATGACACCTTTAAATTTCCTCTCTATACAGTTGATATAAAACATCAGAATGCAGTCATTTCATTAGTTTCATGAGAATTCAGAACATTGAACTCCGGGTGAGATGTTACTTTGTTACATTGGGAAAATCTCTGATCGATCGATCGTCAGTGTGAGGAGCACAGATCCTCAGCTCAGACTAACATCTCATCACTGTGACTGTGTGGATGTGAAGGCAGCACTCAACTTGTTACCTGAACTGACACATCTACTCTTCATCACTGTGCATTACTTCTCACACTTCATCAAGTGTTGATGAAGGTCGAACAGTCGAGCTGACTTAGAAAAACTCTTCTGATCCTGATTAGACCTGTGTGGCATGTTGAGCTAGACAGAAGGCAGGAAGTGGTTGTGTGTACCTGAGGGAAGTTGATCATGCGGACAGGTATCATGGACTCAATCAGCCTGAGAGGAGACAGTTAGCAGCAGTTAGCATCTGACTAAGTCGGAAACAGCTGACAGGAAACAGGAGGGAGAAGGACCTACCTGCTGCGGACCTGCACCGGCTCGACGTCAAAGTACGGCCTCAGGATGTCGATGTTGGCGTACAGGTTGAAGGCTCTGGAGGCCTGACGCTTCCCTGCTTGCCACACCTGAAAGCATCAAAACATGATGACATGTTAGCAGGGTTATGCATATTAGCCCCGCCTCTCTGGGTCCAGTCACTCAGCGATTCAGAAAATTTACACATCGTGTCCACATCTCTGCCATTTCTGAAGCCCTAAAATGTTCTGGAAGCACCGATGATCCTTGTTCATTTGAAAGCTCTTTGTTTGTGTCGCAGTTAAGACGGGCAGAGACAGAGACCGTGACACACACACACACACACACACACGCTGAAACACACACAGATGCGCACACAAACACTGAGACACACTGTTTGACGTACACGCACCGACACACACAATGAAGCTCACACTGATGCACACGCACTCCTTCACATCCTGTCATGTGACTCCCACTCTGTTCATGGTCTTTTCAGGGACGGTTCCATCTCGTCGTGGGTCAAAAGAAATCTCTGCTCTTTGCTTTTCTTCCCCTGTAGTTTTTTTTCTGTAACTAAGCAACCAACCCTCTGCTTCCTGCTCACATGCGAAAGCATGAGCCCAGACTACAAGCGTGGTCAAGTGATCTGTGTTTATAGGCATGTTTCCTGAATGGAGACCGTGGGTAGCTCCATTACTGCGTCAGCGTATGCCTGCAGTGCGCCAAGTAGGCAGAGTCTGCACACCATTTAAAGTGCATTTCAGCCCATGCATACGCCAAATGCCCCACTCAATTCAAGCGGCGAAAGCGGCGTGTACCTCCTACCCAGACTACACGGCACAAGCAAACATTACAAACACAGAGTAGGCTGGATGCAGACCAGCGATGCCATCTTGAATTGATTAATGAAGAGTGTATCTGCTGAATGTGTTCATGGCGGCCTGCACATTAACAAAGTCTGTTGCATATTTACAGTTTTCTACCAAACAATTTACAAGCAACTGAAGATTTCACTTAATTGCCCTCAGCCAACAAAGACACAAAGGCTGTGTTGGCCAAGCTAAACAAAACAAGTCATTTTGTCATTGAGCCTTCGTTATCTCATCAACGATCAATGGCACCATAAAAATGTTTTGCTCTGAGATCTCCATGTTTTGTTTAGAGACACCGCCTCCTCCTATCAGCAAAGGTTTTCCTCTCCATTCAGAAGATTTGCTCCTCCTTCGCAGTTCATCATCACCTTTTGCCTCTTACCAGCAAGACTGCTGCCTGTGGGAGTCGAACCTGTGACATCAGACCTGGGCTTACCTCGTCAGCTACCTGGCGTCCCAGCTGGCCCTTTAACCCCTTCATTCCCAGGAACTCTCCATCGTCTGCGTTGTCTTCCTCGGTGGCGGCCGCCTCTGCTGTCACCTCCTCCTCCTCCTTCATCCTCTGGTGCATCTCTCCCATGTCCTCGAAACTGGAGCCCGATGTGTCATCCATGTTCTCCATGTCGATGACCGCTGAGCCACTGCCCTGAACACCACACAGCCAACGACGAGAGGAACACACGTGTTAAACAAGGAAGAAGACGTGTTGGTGACGTCACAAGCAGTCTTGAAAATCAGTGTGTCTTTGTGTCTCTTCATAATGTTATAAATGAACCTCTGAACTAAACCAAAGTGTCTCCAACTGCGGCAGCTCCAACAGTCACGTGCTGCTCGGACGCTGATGATGTTACAGACATTTTACTGCATGACGCCAACAGTACTGCCGTACTTTCACTTGAATAGGATTTTAAATGAAGGCCTCGTAACAAAACATTTTTCTGTTGACATAACAGGTCATGACGTAAGTCAGATGTGATGTTTACCTGCTCGGCTGCCTGTCACTACACAGTCGTTCTTTTGTGACGACATTGGCGGTTACTGGTCTGCAGGGTTATTTTAGCCATGTTAATTATCAGGTCTAACAGGTCAGTTAGCTACGTCACTGTGTGGATATAAGCTCGGCTTTTATACTTTCCTTGATTAGTTAGGCAGGTAGGCGCTTCGGAAATCAACATGTTCGGCAGTGCGAGCTCACCTGAATCAGGTTATCATCGAAGCTTCCCCACGGTTCCGTGTTCGTGTTTCTGTTCCCGGAGCCCGCAGACATTTTCCTCGCCGTGGTAGTTCACTTACTGGTTTAACGTGTTTGTCACGGGTCGGTGGTTATGTGAATGTTTCTCCGCAGACTGACGGACTTTGGTTCCCCCCCCCAAAATAATCAAAAACTCGATGTTTTGATCACAAAAATCTGCATCACAGACGGCAGATTCTCCGCCCTGACTCCGCCTCCTTTCATCACGCAGTTGACGTGTTGACGCTTCTTCTTCTTCTTCTTCTTCTTCTTCTTCTTCTTCTTCTTCGGTGTTTTCTTTGGCGGTTGGCAGACCAGCTTAAGGTCGCATTACCGCCACTCAGTGGACTGGAGTAAGAACAGGAGAAAAACAAAGAAGACAATTATTCTTTGCACTACACCAGTTTCTGTTAAAAACGCAATAATTTCACAGCATATGTTTCCCGCGGTAATCTGAAATGTCCTCATGTTTTGCCCTTTGGAAAAAGTGTTTCCCAGTAGATAGTGTGGGCGTATGTTGTGGTTGGTTGGCCAACAGAAAGTCACCGACGCTGGGCAAAAGGTCTCTTTTCTGTCAACACGTCTGTCCTTTAAAAAAATAAAATAAAATAAAATAAATTAAATCAAATGAAAAAAAAATCACGTTAAATAAATAAATAACACTTTGTACCCTGAAAATAAAAAATGATTTTTTTGCGTGGTATCCAATATTTTTGTTTCACACTGAATGTAATGTATGTGTTACTTTGCTTCTGCAAACTTTTGTGTTAACTATTTGTGTATGGTGGTCATTTCCCAATATTACCAATAATTTGATTTTAAAAATGCTCTGGTTCAGTAGACATTTTCTTAATTTATGGATAAACTGTTAATTGGGTTTGTGTTTATTGAGGGATCAGTTAAACCTCATTCACCGTCTATTTATGATTTCTTTGCAGGTGTGTGTTCTCCTCTGCCTCTGTACAGGAGAATCCAGCACCCCAAAGAATATTCTGAGATCGTATTATTAAACACGACTCTTTTTGTAGAGTGTAGGCAACTTATTATCTTTGTCTTTTGTCCAAAACATGAATTTAGCATTTTCGATCAAAATTAATTCCTTTGTGTTACAGATGGGCAGAGCCAGACATGCTCCAGTCTGTAAGGGCAGCAGCAGCAGCCTATTAGATGAGATTAGAAAACTTGATTTTCCCTGTGAGCTACTCAGTTGTATGATTTGTTGTCGACTCTCTTAACACCGTTCAGGGAGGAGAGATCAGACTCACTTTCTGTTTTAAAGAACCTTGTGTTTAAAGTTTGGAAGGTCTCATTTCTAAAAACAAGCCTATTCATGTGAATCTCAAGATCATATTTGTTGTTTCTTGCCTGCTGGTTATGTATTAGCTGTAATAACAGTTTGTTACAGCGCAGTAATACAGTAATACAGTAGTACAGTTTTTTGTTTGTTTGTTTGTTTGTTTGTTTGTTATTTTAAAGCCTATTGTCAAACGCTCACAGTGATAAACAGGCTGCACTTGCTCTCACTGTCACTAGGGGGCAGTCACACTCTGTCTGAATCGAATGGAACGTTGCTCCTTGTTCTCGCGTGAATTCCCCTCCCCCTCAAGTCTTTATTTTTTTTTTCCCTTGACGGGATCGTGACTTTTGGGTACCAGCTGGTGGGACACACCGGAGCGGCTTTCATCAGAGCTCGTTTTCAGTTGAACGGATCCCCAAAACAAACTTGGATTATTTATGACATCGAAGTCGAGAGTCCACAACAAAGGCGCGCGGTGAGTTCAGCTGTATGCCGCACAGATAAACGCCTCTTTTCCCTTCCAACATGTCGGCTAGTTAGCGCAGCTAATGTTAGGTTAGCTCAGCTGACCCGTAAAGGTTAACTATCCTCTACACAAGCTAGCCGCTAACTCTCACAGCTAGAAAACAGCTACCGGTAAATTATCCTCCGCTTATCGATGTTTCCATTAGTTCAGAAAGGTTAGCGCATCATTAGCTCTGTCGAGTTCAGTAACGTTTTTGCCGAAAGTTAAAATCTACGATATGTTACGCTGACAAAGCGGCTAGCTTAGCTAAAAAGACAAAAAATGTATGGCCTGCAGTCGGTGGTAGAAGTTAAAGTAACAAGAGCAGATTAAGAAAACATCAAAGTGTCTCTGGATCTTTTTCAGGCCATTTTTGGTCCATTTCAAACAGTTATAAGTTATATACGTTGTGTCATGTTACACGTAGATTTTTCCGACTCTTGAATCTTGACTTAGTGTGATTAAAAACCAGGGTCGCTCCACAATATCTCATTTTGTTTCCTCCTCTGCCTATGAAAAGGGTTTCACATCGACTCATCGTCAGTTTGTCATTAATATGCGCAGTGTTGGGACCCATATTGTCATTCGTCATCCCCGTAACTCGCCTGTGAATGTCACCTGTATCAAGCAGTCAGCTTGTAGATGTGGTTCTGTCGCCTGACGGCAGTAAAAACATCGGGGCGGAGGAGTGACGGTGACCGCTGGACTCTGACTAACTAACTGACATGTGAACGCAGTGAAGAGCTGCTGACAAAACACCCGCCGGCCGAGTTAATGAGGACACCTGTGTGACTGAGAGTTACTCGGGTAACCTGACACAAATGAGCATGCGTGTTTCTGCCGCATGTCACGTTTACTGCGAGATGAACTGAGAGCGACTTATCAGCTGAACGAGCCCCCGGCCCCCCTGTCACTGGACACAAACACCCCACATCAGTGATAAACTGTGTACACGAGCAGTTAGCGGTTCCCCCCTCCCTTCCCCTCCCCGGTGCGAGTGTACGTGCGGGCGTGCAGGCAGTGATGGCGGACGGCTTCCTCATTCCTCCCCGACTGAGCGACACAAAAACAGAGCAGTACGCGGGGGTGAAAGCGGTGTTATCCGGTGTAATGGCGGGGCTGAGGGAGCGGCCTGCTGTCAGAATCTTTTTGTGCTGATTTTTTTTTTGTGCCACCGAGTCACCAGCATGAGGTACAATAAAGGGGAATTTACTGACTTTTCTTCGCCATTTTAGCTGCCGGGGTTTAGCCTCTCTCCGCATGGCTGTGTTGTCATTATGTAAGATGCAGATGTGATCCAAAGCAGCAGAGACGTCACAGCTGATAATACAAGACAATCAGAAGATTATTATGAGGCAACATCAGGGTGTTTGGGATGATCACGTTATCATAATGTCACGCACAGCAGTATTTTACTGCGCACATAGTTTGTATTACATTTCAGTGTAGACTTACATTTCAGTTTAAATCAGTTTGTGTATTAAATCTGTATGTGTGAACAGCGAACATCCCGTCCTGTAATCCATTCTGTCACTCACCTGCAGACTCATGCCGCACAAACATTCATCAGACGTGATCAGTAGGACAGCTCAGACCCCATGGTGTTTGTTATTCAGTGAACACACACAGTCAGGTTTGATTGACAGTAACAAAACTTTATTTATAAAACATGTGGAGACAGACTGAAGTGGAGCTGGCACACATCATTTCTAGAAATGTTTCCTATTTTTTTTCTGTATTTGTGCGCATAGATGAAAAAAACTTGTACAGCCACAGTTTTTCTACAGTGGAGTTGAGACAGTTATTATTTTGTAAATTAATTAGTTGTTGAAGTAATTTTTTAAAAACCAAAGGTACTGATTTAAGCTTCTCACATGGGGCTTTTTTCTTTTTCTCTACTTGACATAAACTTAATGTGCTAAACAAGACTTCACCTCTTTGTAACATGGACATTAAACTGAGAAAACAAAAGTCAGTAAACATATGTTTATTCTGTGGCAGCCTAATATTTTAAAGTAGCAATAACTAAAGTCCAATCTATTATTATTATTAGGGGCTGGGCAGGCAGTCTTTCCTGGACCCTCTCGGTTTTATTAGTCGTCTTCTTCCGAGGAAATCCAACATCCCATGAATGAAAATAAACCAAACTTTGCACACAGGTCCAGTCCCATGCCAAACTTCATCAGCAAACACAAGCCAGTAGTCCTGATGGGGCACTACAGCGACCATATGAATTTTAAAAATTTAAGAATTCACAAAAAATCATTTATACATGCTACAGCTTCGCAACTTACACCAAAATGTGGGCCCAATTGTGAAGAAACTTTTGTGCATTTCAGTGTGGTACAAAATATGAAGTCCACCACAGATATCTGCCTGCTTTTATTGACTCTCCCAGGATCAACATCTCCTGGTTTGCTTTCTGCACAGTTCTCCACAGGTTCATTTGGCTTAGCTATTAGACTTTATGCACAGTTTGTCTTCAGGGGATTCTTTAGCCCGGCAGATTTACTTTGAGAACTTGAACTTATGTGTTTGTCAACCTCTAGTTGATTTGAGAAATCTGCCACATGCAACCGTGGTGAGTGAGTGTGAAGCCATCAGTGGTTTCATGTCTGGCAGATAGTTCAGTGAGATAATTGTTTGCCCTTAGTGTCTGAGCTGGAGAAGTCAAGGCCCTGTTGATGCAGAGGGAGCATGTTAATGCTTAGTCAGGCATTCTGTCGACTTTGTCATTTGTCTTCCTGTTTTTCATATTCCTCCCTTTCTTCCCCCTCCTTCTTCTTCTCCTTCCTCAAAATACCCCAATGGTCCCAATTCACTGCTGCAGAGAAGTTATTATCATTATTATTATTATTATTATTATTGCACAGTGATCAGTAGCTTGAATTTGCACGTGTGTTCTGCACCTGAGCACTAAATATATTCATATTCAACATTCAGGAGTCTCTCGTCTGTCTTCATGCTGAGTGAGCTTGTGTTTGTGTTATTTGTCCCTGTGACATTTAAATAATTGGGTCATGTGATAACGTTTTCCTCTTTTCACTGCTGAGCTGTGGTAAAGTTTCCCTGGCAGTTTTCGTTCAATTAAAGAAGAATTCGGTTTGGTTGGAAAGCTACTGATTATTAACCAGAGCAGGTCTGAACTCTGGAGGGTTAAAGTGTGTGTGTGTGTGTGTGTGTGTGTGTCTGCACACTTCTTATCAGCAGCTCGTTCAGCTGCCTGCTGACTGTCAGCAGCTGATACTGAAGCAGTATCACGCCCTGAGGCCACGCCCCCTTGCACCACCGCCACCAACAAAAACAAAACAGTCATGTAACAAATGATGCAATGAGTTTGATTATTTTCATATCAGAGCAGTTTCCGTGTCAACAGACACAGATGATGCAGACATCACCTTAATAGTGAATGGCTGAAGCACTTACAAAATAAAAGATCACAGAAAGGATAAGAGAGAAGGTGGCTTCAAATTGTTACTGAATTAAAGTACTCTGTGTGGAAGTACTGCCCCATGTGTAGAAGTACTTCATTATATTAGGTGGTGCTCTACTGGTACTCTTGTGTCCATCTCAAAGTACTAGTGTCTCTTGGTGTACTCCACTGTCTGCAAGTCCCTCAGATATTTGGAAGTATATCTGAGTATCTGGAAGTGCTTTTGCATATCAGGAAGTATTTGTCACACGCGTGTGTTTGTGAGGACTGTTATCCAGCCATGTCTGAAAATAGCTCAGTGGTTTAACTGGTTTAATCCCAGTGGATTGTGGTGCACAGTCACAAAGCACAATGCCGACTGACGTGCTCTCCACAGCACCGAACCTGAATGGACGCTGATCTGCAATCAGCTGACTCAGTCACAGTGTGAACAGAAGAACAGAAACAAATAGATGCTGCAGTAAGTCCCCCCTTCAGTCAGGACTCACCTGTCCATCACAGCTGACTCACCTGTGTGGTCAGTCATGTTTTCTTCCTGTTTTCCACTCAACTCAACCAATAAAGAACCTCTGACAAGAACATTGAACACATTTGAACCAGATCAAACTGCTTCATCGGTCACCTGATCAGTTGACATTTCTCAATCAAAACAATCCGCTGCTTTGTTCGCCTCTCTCTGATCAATATTTCAGTGACCACATGCCTTTGTGTTTTCGACAAAACGACATGAGAAGACATTTGCTTTTATTTCTGGGTTAACTCTGCGCAAAAAGACGAGCACGAGCAGCTGATGTTGCTCTTTGAAAGTCTTTGAGCCGACAGAGAGACAATTGTCCACTGTGAGACTCGTTGGACTGCATGGCAGCATATTCCACCTGCCCAATTTGAGTCGAAAAAGGAAAACAAAATAACTTTCCTGTGAGACTTTGTTGAATTTATCTCTGTTAAACTAAGAAGTGATCAGAGAAACAAGTGAGACATTCATTTAATGTTAAAAACATCAGGGGTGGTGGATTGTTGCTGAAATTCCTGCTGGTTCAAAACTCTGAACTGAAACTCAGTAGAAAATTTCTTTGTTCGAGAAAACAACAGTGGTGTTTTGTTTTTTTTCTTTCCCCTCCCATTTATAGCTGCTGAGTGACATTTTGGTAAAACCCCTCAAAAACCACATTTAGTTTCAGACGATGCTGATGAGCTGTTTTAGTAACATTACATGTGACCAGTCACTTTTCTTCCTGACACGCGACGCTGCTGCTGTGTTTTAACTAAAGTGCTGCTGACCAGTTTTATTTTGACACCATTTTCTGCCTGTTTCCTGTACAGGATGCCGTCGGACGAGGCAACAGTGAGTGGGCTGAAGCAGTGCCGGCAGGCCCAGGATCAGCTGGAGGCCGCCGTCAGCAGCGTGATGAAGGCCGAGCAGCAGCTGAGGGAGAACACCAGAGAGGTCAGAACCTTCATCCTCCTCATCCTCCTCTGTCTGCCTGTCTGTAGTTTTTGGCCTAACAAATTCAGGATTACAGCAGATTACATCTAGATCCTTTAGATTATTTATATTACTAATTATTTTTACAAACTAAAAAAAAAAATACAGAGCGATGACTCTGTTTTATAAATGTGATCCAGCTGTGGTTGAAGACAAAGTGCAGAGAAATCAGTACATGTGAGACTGTGGACAGTGTCTGTCCACAGTCTCGCATGTACATGCTGAGTCGGCTTATACGAACTAGCTGGAGCCAGTGTGCAGGGACAACACGTTGGCGTCAGCCGTTGCAGTCACCTGACTGTCACATGACTCCCTCCTATCAGGAAGAGTCAGAAAGTCCAAACTTTGTCCAAACTGTTTGTACGTCAGTGTCAACGTTCACCAACTTCAACCTGTTTGTGGTTTTAAGGACTGATGCTGAACATCATAGTTACAGTGTTAAGGTGCTCCACAGAAATGTCACAGGTTTGATACTTAGCAAGACAACATGTCCACGACAAACACACACTCTGTACAAAGCTGTTGTGCCTTAATTCTTTGGTTTAGATCCTTCAATCCACCAATCAGTGACCTCCATCCATCCTTTGTCCAGTCTGACCTCATCACACAGCCCTGCTTCATCCCTGCTTACTCACTCTGTGTGTGTTTTTGTGTGTGTGTGTGTGTGTGAGCGCGCGCACGCGCGCACTCACGCCCTGACTGGAGGTGGAGCTGGTCAAGTCAGTGTATAAAAGTCAGGAGAGAGAGAGGCCAGTTGGTATTACTTGCAGACTGAGAACAACTTCAAATATTCTTGTTCTGTTTTGTTCTTCTGTAGTCTGGTGGACCGCTCTGCTCTATGTGTGTGTGTGTGTTGCTCCTCTGCAACTTCAGGTAAAGTTGTGTCTGTGTGTGTCTGTGTCCAGTTACATGTAAGTGTCATTTTTGAAAAAAACGCCACATGTCCTGTGATGTTACAGCATGTGCTACATCGTGTGAATTGCTGTCATGATGGTTTCTGTGGATTCATCATTCAGTCTGGTTGATGTTTCCACTCGTCCTGTTTGATTTAACTAGCGGCAAACTGTCGGCATACTTCTGAGAGGCAGTCTCTCTGTCTCACCTGTCTCTCTGTCCATGTCTCTCCTGTCTGTGTGTGTCAGGTGCGTGCGGAGCTGCAGAGCTGTGTGAGTCGTCAGCAGGAGGCGCTGCGCTGCAGAGAAGTTTGGCTGCTCGGTCAAATCGAGCTGCTGGAACAAGTCAAGACTGAGACTCTGCAGCATCAGCTGCACCAGCTGCACTGGGTAACTGCTCCCTCTTTTCTGGTTATACTGGTCACTGAATCTTCACCATCAGTCACATGCCTGAGCTTCAGCTCAGGTGATGATGATGATGATGATGATGATGATGATGTATTCGCTGTCACAAACAATCCTCAGCCTGAACCAAAATCTATTGACGTGTGTCTGTGTGTTTCAGCTCCGAGGTCAGTTTGATGCGATTGCCCATCAGCTGCAGAACTCAAACAGCAGCAACAACCTGAGCAACCAGCTGACCAGCTGCATGGAGAAGTAACTACACACTCTCTCACACACACACACACACACACACACACACACACACACACACAAACGCATGTCACATTACCCGAATATTTCTATCATTGATGTTTCTTTATTAACAACGATGGAAAATTTTGAAGGCCACCCACTATTGTGACAGATTGTAATTCACACCACTGTCCAGTTGGTGGCGGGTGTTTCAAATTATTTAGCTATTGACCAGAGTCCTGTCTTGATCTCAAGTTTTTGTTTGACTTTTGCCATTGCAAAATGTCATGGCAGCTAAGTGTCCAGATTTTCTTAAAAAATCCCAATAATTGTGACGGCGTTCATAAACAAGGTGAAAAAAGACTGATTGATGCAGGAGAAAATAACGGACAAGCACATGGCAGCGAGAAGAATAAAATAAATGAGCAAGACGGCAAGTTCTGTGATCACACAGCTAGACGTGCAGGCCTTTTCCATTTTGCGCACAGGGTACATCATAGAGGTAACTAACTAAATTTATCAAAAAAAGATTCCCCTCTGAGAATGTGGGAATCATCGCTGACCTGGACACCGTACTAAACTCATCTCACTATCAAGGCACTAACAGCACATTGAAGCACTGGACTCGAGGCCTTTGAGGGCATCTGTGACCTCCTCAGACCACAGAGTGGTCTGGCTGTGCCACAGGTGCAGAAGGAGTGCATGCAGCGAGGTTTTCTCGCAGGATCAGGAATTCAGAGTCTTGCCAACTTCTGATCACTTCCCTGTGAGAAATGTTTCCCAACTACAAAACTTTGTATAAAGTGGCGCTGGTAATCCTAGTGTAGCTTTAGCCTCCAGGGCAAAGTTGAAATGCCAATGAGAAGTAATCTGTCTGCGAGAAAAACACAAAACCCGATGATGATTGCCTCTGCAGCGATCACAAGCGAGCGCACAGTTTAAATACATACAAACCAGGAGGATGGTTGGAGTTCAGGCTGGCCACAGCAGGTCGGTTCAGTTAAATTCAGTTAATTTTTTGTCAGTGGTTTGTTCATGGTTTAAATGTAATAGTCCAATTTTGTAAAATTGCATAGTTCATTTGCTTGTTTATAGACAATGGCACAATGTTTTTGGTGGCCTCCACTGTTACTGTGCGGGAAGAATCATTTATCTGCTTAGTGTGGTGTTTTATTAAGTTGATGCAGCAGCAAAAGTCTGAGAAAAATAGGGAAGTGCCGTGTTTAACACGTTGCGCAATGTGTGTCTACATGAAAAGTGAGCGTGTGGTCGTTGTCAGCTGTTCAGCCTTTCTCTTCACGCCGTGGCTTAAATGCTTCATTTATAGGTTGGTGTGTTTATTTCATTAATATAGAAATGAATGGTTAAAAAAGAATTACATTTCTCATCATTTTAAAAAATAAAATCACAATGACGGATATTAATTGATTATATCCTGTCCGTCAAAATGAAGTAAAGTCATAAAGCCTATTGTAACCTCTGCGCGTGCGCGCGCACACACACACACACCCACACACAAACTTAAAGCACAGTAAATAATTGTGAGAGACAAGATGTAAAAATAATGAGATTGTGTGTTTTTTGAGCTGAACCTGTGTTTTTTCTGAACATGTTAAGACACTAAACTCCCTGCAAAGTAACACACACACAGCACAAACACAAACAGAGGAGTAGGACAGATTCCCTCAATGACTGTTTTTGGTTTTGTTTAATTACTGTTTGCAGGTTATTGCCGCAGTTTGCTGACTCTCTTTCTCTCTCTCTCTCTCTCTCTCTCTCTCTCTCTCTCTCTCTCTCTCTCTCTGTGTTTCTCTCTCTCTCTCTCACACACACACACATACAAACACACACACACAGGCTTGATTCATTCAGCATAGTTTAAAAAATTGAGGAGTTCAAACTTGTCATTGATTGTTCTGTCTGTTCTGAAAGTAAAAATAATGACATTTGTTCAGATGTTCACTTCAGTGAGATATGAAACAACATGAGAGCGGGGAGGAAGAAAACTGTTCAAAGGGCTGCCTGTAGTGCTGAGGAGGAGGAGGAGGACGATAAAGATTAGTGCTGCTGTAACTGCTGGGCGTGTTTGTGTTTGCAGGTTGTCCTCTCTCAGTCTGACACCAGAGGAAACGCCTGAGATGAGTTTCCATGCCGACACTCGCTCTCTGAGGCAGGCCATCACCTCATTCGGCAGCGTCACTGCTCAGGTAATCCACACACACAGAGGCAGGTGCTGTGTTTGTGGTAGAAGGGGACAAGGGAGTGCATTTTCACTCTTGTCCCATCCCAATGTGGTGGTCATAGGCGGCACACAGGGAGCAGACAGATTCAAGCGAAAAAGGAAATTTTATGGTTTAAGTCACCGTAAGTTATAAATAAAACTGATCCATTGTTATTATGATTCAGAGTCCTGCCAACTCCTGTCGACTTTTTTTCCTGTCCTGTCCCAATCACATGATGAATTATGAAATTAACTCCCATCCTGCAGGAATCACGAAAAAATGTCAGCCTCTAGTCTGAGGACGACCTGCTGATGCAATGTTTTCTGTACTTTCCGTTCCAGCTTGTGGAGGCTGTTTCCTCTCAGAGCCCCGCCCATCTGAGAGGTCAGGTGCAAAGCTGTCCAGTCGTTGCCAAGAAACAGGTGAGTCCCCCCGCAGCAGGTAGAAGGAGAGAGTGAGGAGGATGTAGGTTGGCTGTGCTCAGTTTGATGTTTCAGGACAAAAATCATCAGTGCTGATAAACACACTTGTTTTGCTTACTGACACCTTTCTTATATATTTATAAAAATCCAACAAAGAGACTTTCTGCACAAAAGCAGCCTGCTGTCTCCAGGTAGCTCACTGTGTCATGCTAAACTCAACTAGACATGGGCGGTCCGATTCTTTTCATAGTGCCGATTCCTTCGAGTTGATACATGTAAATGTTTTGAACCTTTCGAGTTTTCGTTCAGTCTAGCTCACTTAAAGTTTTGCTTTATGCTTTATTCGTTCAACAGACACTAAAAATATTCATTCAAAAAGATTCATTCGTTCATTTTAGCCCATTACGAACCTCAGCTAGCTCACCATGCTATGCTAACATCAGCTAGTTTAGTTAGGGTTCAGTTAGGTTCATTCTCGTGAGACAGTAACCAGATGTTTTTATCTTGTGGTACCCCGGTGGACTAGATATATTTTGCCCGTTTTCCTGTGCGATGCTTGGACATGTTGAATGTGAACTTTGTTTTGAGAAACAGGAAGTTTGGTCTTTGTATTGTGCCAGACAGG
This sequence comes from Naso thynnoides, assembly GCA_029783665.1. Classification (NCBI taxonomy): domain Eukaryota; kingdom Metazoa; phylum Chordata; class Actinopteri; order Acanthuriformes; family Acanthuridae; genus Naso; species Naso thynnoides. The sequence goes on from JAQLOL010000003.1 coordinate 28,881,447, forward strand.
TGAGACAGTTTTGAGGGAGGAGGGAAGAGGAAGGATATATTCCTGACACTGAGAGACACAACAACTGTCTCCATCTGTCTCTGTTCAAGAAGCATTGTGTTTGAAAGAGAGACTTCTGCCAAAGAAACCACAACAACATTGTGTCTGGACAGTTCTCAGTTTGTTGTTATTGTTAAATGACACTCCAGACAAAAACGGAAGGACACACTTGTCTCCCAACAATGACAAAGGAGTTGACTTCCTGTAAACAGCAGGTTTAGCTGCCTTCGAATACGTTATAAAGACAGAAACATTGATTTGAGAAGCTGCTTTTAGTGAATCTGGTGTCTGTTGACTGTCCAGCAGGAGTGCGCGGCCAGTGTAACAGTCCCCATCGTAGTTTGGGGTCATAATGAAAAGATCCTGACTCGACCCTGAAACTTATTCAAATACTGAAATAGTTGCAGACTCAGATGTTTCTTGTCACTCTCCCTCTTTGCAGAAGATGGAGGCTACAGCTCTGAGCGACTGGCTGCTGGAAACTTCTTCAGCAAGCAGCACTCCTATTGGTTACCAGTCCAGCAAGAACCCTCAGGATTGGCTCGTGTCACACAAGGAGAGCAAGGTGAGACAGATGAGCCTCAAAGGTTTGATTTGATCGAGAGAGCGTCGGTTCACAGTGAGAGGAAATTTCTCACATTAAACTTCAGATGACTTAAACACTGAATCCATGTACATTATTATAAAGTATTTTATAAAGTCAGGCTCTGATTTGACCCAGGTCCGGTGTCATGCTCCCCCACACGGAAAATCTCTACATTTTAAAGTAAAATGCATCAGTCTGAACTTTGAGAGCAAAATGAGGAGGTTTGATATTATGAACTCTGTGCTCCTGTTAACCATCATTACAGATAAGTTGCTTAACATCTTGTGATTAACATGAATAATGACACTTCTAAATTAATTTAATTATATTTCAAGAAAAAATGTCAAACATTTGCTGGTTCCAGCTTCTTCAGTGTGAGGATTTGCTGCTTTTTGCAAAGACTCTTCATCAAGTATGACAATAAATGAAGAGTCTTTGGGTTTTGAACTGTTCAGTTAACAAAAGCATCAGCTTGCAGACGCTACTTTGGGCTTTTAGCAGCAGGGATGAACATTTTTCACTTTTTTTTTTTTTTTTTAACATTGCATAGACTGAAAGATTAGTAGCCATGTGGTTAATAATCAGTTTACAGCTATGTCCTTTTTGGATTTTGACGTGACCCCAAAACAATACAGCACAAAAACTACATTACAGCTATGTCCTTACTCATGATCTCAGAATCGGGGTTGTCAGGTGTAATGTTGCTGGCAATCGTTTAATGTGATGCAGTGACCTTCTGCTTTAAACACCATGACGTGTTGAGGCCCTACAAGGCAAGCTGATTTTACATTTTAGATATGGCGGTACTTTAGGAACATTTAAGAATCATCAGTCCTGTGCTGAGCAGCAGGTCAGTGACAGTAAGTGAACACAGTGGCAGCGTGAGCAGACACGTTCTAATTAAATCAGCCAAGGTTTAGTTTTCATTTGCTAAGCATCAGTTACTCAAACATACATGGGGTTCCTACAAAAGTCCCTTTTATGTGTTTTTGAAAAGATTTCCAATCATCCCGAACATATTTTCTGTCATCCTCCGGGAGACGGGATGACACTAGTCTTGAACCCTGAGTGAGTACATACAGCAGGGGGAGGGGCTAAATGACTGGGAGTGATGGGAGAGTGAAGAGACGTGCTTTGCCAAGCAGTGCTGCAAAACAACATTAAAGAACTTTTAAAGACTCTTAAAGAACATTAAAGACTGGCAATACAAATCAAACTCTGTGTTATGTTTGAATTTGTTGTTCCCATGTCGGAGTGACTTCCTGTGTGTTTGTGTCAGACTTCCTGTCCCGTCCTGACCTCGTTGGACTTCCTGCAGGCCTGGGGTCAGCTCAGGGACCTGGAGGCGTGGCTGCTCCAGGACCACACCCCCGTCAGCAGGGAGAGAACCAACAGCAGCTGCAGCTCTACCTTCTCCATTGAGAAGATCGACGAATCAGAGTTCACCATGTCTTCTGAGGATGAAGAGCTGAGTGACTGGCTTGTCACCCCGCCCACTGTTGCAGAGGAAACTATGTCTGATGCTGAGCGGTGGCAGCGAGTGCTGAAGCCGTTTAAGGACAGCTGGCTGCCCAGTGATTGGCTGGTGGAGTCGAGAGGCCCCCCTGCCGACTGCTCATCCTGCTGCCAGACCACCAAGGCCTTGGAAATTGAGAACCTGGGCCAGCTCAAGTGCCTGAAGACCCCATCCACCTCTATTCCAGCATCCTCCCCGACAACCCCGGCATCCCCGACAGCTCTGGAGGCGTGGCTGCAGCAGGTGGTGCCAGTGCAGCAGAACTGCAGGGCTAACGAGGTCTGCTCCTCCTACTCCGACTGTGTCTGTGATGAGAACTGTGGGAAAGAAGCTTTGAGCAAATGGCTGCTCAGACAGGATGGACGAGACAAGAATGGAGTCCCTATTGCCCAGAATGCCCCGCCCACAGCCAAAAACGCCCCACCCATCCCTACACTTACCTCACCCAGTGGCAAGAACCCTGTGCCCACCCTGCATCTCAGAGAGCAGGAACAGAAGGTGATGTATCTGATCTTGATTAGTTTTGTTAGTAAACTTTGTTAATATTTACAGTCTATCAGTCAGTCATGTGACTAACTGCCAAATATACAAGTGTATTAAAGTCCCAGCATCCTTTTTCTGCAAAAAAAACATGCAAAAAAAATGTTTTGTTTTTGTTTTTCTGTTTTCCATTTTAGATCCATCTGTTGCTAAATTGATTGTTGGTTTCATTCCTCAGGTTCAGGCCATCCTAGAGGCCTGGCTCCACCCCACCAATTCCTCCTCCTCCTCCAAAACTCCACAGGCTCTCACTTCCTCTCTCTCTGGCTGGGTGACTGAGGAGAAGGCCAGCAGGGAAGAACACAGCTCCCAGTTCAAACCTTCCTCCTTCTCTCCGTTCCAGCACCCTCTGAATCCAGAGCTCTGGGTTCGTCCAGCACAAGTGTCTCCTCCTGCTGTGGGCTCAGGAGGTCAGCCCTGCCCAACAGTAGAGGAGGACAAGTGGCTGCTGAAGAAGAGGAGTCAGGCTCAGGTAACAGGACCGCTTTGATCAGCACAGACTAGAGTCATCAAGTTGCAGCTCAAAACGTCTTCTCTAGCAGCGCTTTTTACTCAGATTCTTTACAGTCAGATTGACTGGTTACTTCCTGTTTTTCTGAAAGTTAACCTCTTGTTTTTCTGGATGTTTCCTTCCTGTTCTTTGTGATTAGGAGTGCTTGGCACTGCCAACTGTGTGTGACCTGTTCGCTTGTATGAAGGTGGGTGGAGACAAAGAAAAATGGCTGCACAAGGCTCCTGAGCAGGTGAGTTCAGTCAGTCATTGGCAGAATGACTGAAATGATAATTTTCTTACTGTATCTGCTCATAATCTGCACTTGCGCTCATTACGATTTGTACCTGTGGTGAGGAGAGGCAGGAGGCTTGAGTCCTTTTTTTTCCCATCAGTTGACATGGGAAATCTTGTTGATTGGATTCCTTTGATTAGGGCTCCTCATCTCATCACTCATGAGCTCCACTCAGGCTTAATTAAACTCAGTCAAACTTTTTGTTTTCAGCTGTTCTCAAACTGAAAACTCTGAGTTTGACAGGTCAGTTTGTCACCAGAGCTCTCGCTTAATTCAGTGTCTTAATTCTGCAAACAGATACATCCTGTATGTGTGGGTGTGTGTGTATTCCAGTGGGTCAACCAGCTAATGTTAGCATAGCAGCAGCATGTGGGTTGTACACCTGCTGATAAAGAGTAGTTATGGTGCTGCATTCAGGGTGCTCTGAAAACAAGGAGAATCATGGGAATTCCTGTGTCTTAAAAGCAACTCACCTGTGCACAGGTGCACTTCGTATGCTGGTTCCCATTGTTAATGTTCCCTCTCTGATCACTCTTGTTTTCTTCCAGATGTGACAAAGTGGAGGAGGAGGATGATGCTAATGATGATATTGATGGATGTTTCTTCTTCTCTCCTTTGGAGTCACTTTATCGCTGATCAGCGCACAGCAGTCTAACTATTGCCACCGCCTCTTCCTGTGACATCACCAAGCTGAGCTTCTGCCCGCTGCTCTCCTCCAATCAGAACCCAGCGATCAGAACCTTTCACTCGCCCATTACAGTGGGAACAGCTTGCATCACCAAAGTGGATGTTGATTCTTAACTTTGGGACCAGGAGCTTTTAACTGCGTTTCACATTCTTCATTGTGGTGTTGTCATAATTTTTTAAGTCTTTGATTATTACTTTGACCTGATAGAAAAAAAAAATCAATGACTGAGGTTTTTCTTCCCATTTTAGCCGGATGAAGCGACTTTTATTAATGAATTTCTGATATGTCACAGGAAAAAAAATCAAATTGTTCAATAATAATAATTTTATCAGCTAATCCTTAAAGGAGGAGAGGGGGCGGAGTCTGAGAGGACAAGTCAAATGGGTGGGGTTACATATATGGCAAAGATAAACATACGTATAAACTAGCCTTTATTTTAATGGAGCTTATTTTAGCAAACCTGTGTGTATGATTTCACTTCATTTAACAGAATCTGTTTGGTGGAATATTCCTTTTTTTTGTTGGTTTATCTGTGAAACTGCTGGACTACAAAGATCTACTTTCTGTCCAGACTGCAGGCTGCCACCTATTATTATTGTTCACAGATTTGACACATGAAAAGTTCATTGTGTTTGTACTCAGCTTGTGAAAACATATCTTTCACATTAAAAGCTCCTGTTTTCACTTTTTCGGCCCTGCACTGAGTCTTGCAGGCAGCTCTGTAGCTGACAAACAATGTTTGACCTTGGCACAAATCTGAATTGTTAATGAGTGGAGCTTGTCTTGTGTCATTAGCCACCTAAACTGCTCAGATTTTCTGCAGTGTTCTAAACTCTACAGAATGGAAAAGAAAAAGATTTGGCTGGAGGCAGCCTGCAGTCTATGAGCAGACTCTGCAGTCTGCAGTGATTGGTGCTTTTTTTAAGCTCTGGGGGATTTCGGTGGGGGGTATGGCTTCTGTCATATAAAGCTTTGATGTCATCAATTTTCTGTTCCTGCTGTGACTCTATACAGTTATTAAACATGCTGACATCATCACTGTGTCTGTGACTTCACTCTGAGCCACAAGTTGTAGAAACTAATGAAGTACAAATATGAGGTACTTGTACATTACTTAAGTATTTCTACTTTACTCCACATTTATCTGATGGCTTTTGTTACTTTACAGTTGAAGGGTTTTACAAAACAAGAATTTAAAAAGTATATTTTGCTACAGTTGACACCAACAGTTGTAACATGTGCAGCTGAAACAGAAAGCAAACCTTCCATTTTCTCATCACCATCTCAGTCATTTTTCCTGTCAGATCATTTCCTGCTTGCAGCCTCTCTCATGTCTGTGAATATTCTCATTCATCCAGGTCATTGTTCTCTCTGGGCAAATTGAATCGTAGGCAACTGGACTTGT
>JAQLOL010000003.1:28891148-28922751 GCA_029783665.1 Naso thynnoides
CGATCTAGCAACAGACAATCCGCGGCAACAGACAGACAGACAGACAGGGGCAGAAATCTGTGAAACTCGATAAAATCTACTTCCTTTGGCTGAATCCAAAATAAAATCCCTTCACGGTCAGTCAGTGATGACGGTGATATTTCTTTGAACCTTCCTCTTCAGAGATGAAGCACTTGCAGCAGAGCAGAGAGCCGATGTGTTGAACAGCTGCTGTCTTCGCTCGGTCTGAGGTGTCACACACACCTAAGTAGATTTCAGCCTGAAACTGAAAAAAATGGTAGAGTGGAAATTACACGCTTGCGAAATGAGCGACACATGCTTTATTTTTGACGTGACGTCACAGTATAGAGCACCTGGCCGTTATTTTAAATTCTCTTACTTTTAAAACATTGGTCAAGATTCTAATTTAAATTCAGGATGTAAAAAAAATGCATAAATATATTTGTTCAGAGCTATTTAACCGTTTTTTCCCCAGATCTAATAGCAGTTGTTATAATCCTTATTTTAAGTTTTTATGTTAATTTGTTGTGCATTATTTTCCACATCAGGCCACACATTAGACTGTCATTTAGCCCACCTAATATAATCTCCTGAAACTTTTTGTCTATTAGCCTAAATAAATTTTGCTTATTTTGATCAATTTGAACTTTGATTTTACTTTTTACCTTTCGTGTTAATGTATTTATATTTTGTGTTGTGTTTACGATTTTTATAATTTTCTATTTTAGTTTGCTGCTTTTGTTTTGAAGGACAACCCACCGTACTTCCGTTCTTTGCAACCATTTAATCCTTTCCCATAATGCTTTGTGTCCACGTCCCCTGCTTCCTGTTTATTGTGACCGTCTCCACCGGTAAAATTTTAACGTTTACGCCGCTGTGCTCCCGCCGAAAGCTCGGTGAGTAATCCAATCCTGAAACGTTTCATTGAAGAACGCGGTTAACGTCGTTTGTTCGGCGCTTTGCTCTTTTATTTTGACAGTTGACGTTCAGACGGAATCACTACCGTGTTTCCTCGTCAGTGACGCTAAGCCCGGCCGAGCCGCGGAACTCCACTCAAAACCTTAACTGTTTTAAACCGCAGCGCTTTACGATATACAGGAAACATTTCAGAAACCTATTCAAGACATTTTACGATACAAAATAATCTTGTAATAATTTCGGCAGTCAGATAAATCATTAATCAATTTTAAATTCGAATGAAATGTCATCTTGAATAATGGATGCCCTGCCAACAACCGCCCTCCGCGCGAGATTTAGTGGAAAGAAATCTCGGCAGTAAAGAGGAAGCTCTTCCCATGTTTAGATCGAGTGTGGGCAGCGAAATTCGCGAGTTTTACAGAATGCATCCGAGACTGAAGAGCAGAGAAGGAGAAAGGTCCGAGTATCAGCGGGGCACGGCTCCGTGTAAGCTTCGACACGTAGAAATGACGGGTTTCCGAACGCAGTGCGGCGGGACGTCTGTTTCACAGAACTGCCTGATGATGATGATGATTATGATGATGATGATGATTATGATGATGATGATGACCTGTGGTAGTTTCAGATTGACGGAACTCACGTGACGTTATTAAAAATTTCTTTTTACGATATAACAAACATGTTTACGGTTGATCCGCGGACAGAAAGTCAGGTCTTCATCATCCGATTTTACTCCACTGAGCACTGACCTTATATGGGTGTGTCAGTGTCATCAGACTGACGTCATACACGACTTATAATTCGTAAATGATGTTCAACATTAAATGATACATTCAGTTTACTCTGTGAAAGTAAGAAAATTAATTTATTTGCTGTGACCAATGTGCTGAATGAAACAGGTCGATATTCCCTCTGGGCGGATGATGAAGATACTGATAATGATGGTTGTGGTCAGTGTGAAGACTTCTTCTATGGTGGCGTATGTGACGCACTCTCGTCTCATCCTTTTTCTCATGTATTTATTTATGCAGGGACGATGCACAATAACCATCACTTCAGTTTGACATGAATGTGTCAGAGTTTGATGATCAGCTTCCTGTCATCTATCACACCTGGACAGGTCATGACAATACAGACCCCTCCTACCGCAACAACCTGCCAATTCTAAAAACAACACAGTTGTGTTGACTCACCTGCCTCCACGCCGCAGCAACACTGACATACCATGATTTTTGCAGGGATGCTTTCTTCAGTCTGTAGAATATGATGTGTAGGTCAGGACAACTCTGCAGCACCGTGATATTTAAATTAAATTATATATTGGCACTCAGATTTTCTACTGGAACATTATTGCACCTCCCGCTGTTTTAAAGTTGCAATAGGCCAATTTTGAGCCTCTGTTGTGAGATGATGATGATCCTCCGTCTGTTTGCAGGGCCTGAGCCTCATGTTGGACCACACTGGATCAGTTGACTCATTGTTTCTGTTTATAGAAAATCAATTAGCACGACTGATCAGTGACAGATGACCACCTTCATTGTCAATTCATGTGCTGATGTTTTTTCCATCAATCTGTTAATGTTTTAAATGTTTTAGTCTGTGAAACATTAGAAATGAGAGAAAATGTGCACCAGACCAAAACAGAGACACTGATGGTGGAAGGAGGTTTAGGGGACTTATTGATTACTATTATTGGTGATTAATATCCTGTGGATCAGTGTAGTGGCTCACTGATGATTAATAAGATGTGATATGTCCAGATTCATACGTGACAGACTGAAACAGAAAGGATTTTTCTGCTAGATGACAGCCGTTAGGATCGTTGATCAGTGATTTCAGTCATCAATCAAGCATAAATTTTAGAAGATGCTGCAGTTTCTCACATTTTCTCTCCTCTGGCATTTGAACTGTGGTAACTGGTATGTGTCTCCTAAGTGTGAGTCCTGACTATTTGTTCTTGGTCTTTTAATTAATTAAAAGAAATTGCCCATTCATTTAATTTAATTTACTGGATTCACCGAAAAAAACTCTGTAATTTCCCATAAAAGAGAACTAAATATGAGATCACAAAATACAGGATGAAATTTTTCTGTTTTTTTTTTTTTGTTTTTTTTTTTAACTGATGAGCCTTTAATATAAGTGTGTGTGATTTCACTGTAGAAACATGGATGTCTTGCTCAGTATTACTGTACTAGTGTTGTGTTTTTGCTGTAATGAAACGTGTTTGTAACTGTGACAGCTCAGATTCACGTCTCCTCTTCCTCCTCCTCCTCTTCTTCTCTCTCCTCTTCCTCCCCAGGCCTGTAGCAGCTCCTCTCCCTCTTCCTTTTCCTCTTCCTCCTCTGGTCTCTGCTTAGGATGGAGGACTCGGAGACGGAGCTGGCGGTGTCGGAGTCAGACGCCTTGGGCGCAGACTTCATTACAGTCGAGCTGGACACGCAGCCCATCGAGTATGTGGTAAAGTGGGCAGAGGTCGGCTCCAAGTTCACAATCTCCTGCGTGAAGAAGGACTCTGATGACCCGTCAGACTTGACCACCGACCAGCTGAAGATCGAGGCGGACGAGGCCTTCTTTGCTCCTTATGAGGAGGTGTACCCCTGTGAGGTAACAGAGCAGAGCGTGGAGATAAAGACGGACTCTGATGAGGAGGAGGAGGACACTGAGGAGGAGCAGGAGGTGCTAGTGGAGGCGGGGAGCAGCCAGCTGGATGGCGAGGTTGACTCGGACCAGGCTGACTTTGAGCCAGATGAGCGTCAGTACCGCTGCAACTACTGTGGGAAGTGTTACAGTCACGCCTCCAGTCTGTACCGCCACCAGCAGACACACGGTGGAAAGAGTGGTGGGGCACCGCCACCCGCTAAACGTGCACTGGAGCCAACACATCAGGAGGCGCGCTACACCTGCCCTCACTGCGGCATGAGCTTCAAAGGCAGCAGGTCTGTGGTGCTTCTTTTTACACAACTTTTCTCATTAATGAATGATTGATAATTATTCTGCTAATTAATCAGTAAATCCATAAACAGTTGGAACATTAGACATGAGGAAATTTCTCCATTAAAAGAAGCATTGTGGGGTGCCCGGTGGCTCAGTCGGTAGAGCAGGCGCCCTTCGCTGCATGTCATTCCCCCTCTCTCTAGCCTGTTTCCTGTCCACTCTTCAGCTGTCCTGTATAATAAAGGCACAAAAGCCCCAAAATAATCTTTAAAAAAAAAAGAAAAAAAGAAGCATCGTGATGTGACGTGTAAGATTCTGCATCAGTGCAGAGACGCAACATAATTGAGAGTTTGCTGCCTACACAAGAGACCTACGAAATACTCTGAATACTCATTAAGATCAGGGAGCAAACATTAACTATCAGAGTATTAAAAACTAACCGCAGCCCTTATCCACTGACATGTGCAGTCAATACTGACAACAACTAAGTGACCAAAAAAAGGTCTCAGCATGAGTGTTGCTGTTAGCTGGATTAGCTCATGCTGTTAGCAGCACTACCAAAAAACTATTAAATTTTCAACTTTTAAAGACGCAGCAGGGTTAACGGCTTTGCTTGTGTTGAGCTGTTGCTACAAACTTATTGTCAGTGTGCACACGTGCACACATGTTCACTTTCTCCTTTATTGTTACTCTCTTTAATTTAGTGGCCAATGATACTTGAGGCTACATCCACGGGCCTGTTTACATTCTCCCTGTGAGACAACAGGATGCTCGTCTTCTTCGTTGGTTTTACTGACAGACTAAAAGCCACATTGCCCCCACTGTGTTGACGTACATTACGCCATGCTATTCATTGATGTGATGTCTTGAGTGAGTGAATGTGACATTCAGCTCCACAAAGAGGCAGTCAGTATGTGGCAGACAATGTGCAACTTCTGGAAGCACTTTCCAACTAAAAAGGGAGTTCAGATTGATCTGCCTGCTTGTATTAACTGATGGAAAAGAAGTCATGTGTCCTGTGCAGTAATATAGAAAATGAAGGATGCAACACACACCATGAATTCAAATTATTGACAGGTGAAACGTACTTGTATTGTGAGGCTGGAGAAGATTCACACCTCTACAGAGTGTTGTGAAAACCTCCAAAGAAATTCATTTACTGACTGACCAAAAGCTTCGTGCTTTATTAAAACACTTCCTGTACTCCCACAAAAATGTTTGCAGGGCTGTCTTTGATTGGTCAAATGCAGAACTGTGTATCGCTTCATTTATAAAACAAGGAAGTAGTTAGGTATTGATTAGAGATGGGCCGATATCACTTTTCCTTCCTGATACCGATTCCGATACTCAAAGTTTGATAGCAGCCGATACCGAGTACTGATCTGATACCATCACATAAAAATAACAATTACTTTGAAATGTAAGGTGTAATCATAATTTAAAGGCATTGTCAGTCTTGTTACGCGGTTTCTAAACTAGTCACTTACAGCAAACATCTCTTCACGATCTGCTGGCTGTCTGTCCTCTGAATATGCTGTAAAAAATCCGGTCTCTGGACAGCCCAGGCTCCAGGGATTGGGGGTTTGTGTGCGTGCACATGAAGGGGGGGTGGGGGAGTGGAGTGGACCAGAGAGGTTAGCTAGAGGAGAGCTAGGACGCCGATGCCCACAGCGAAAAACAACAAGTACTTTTTTGAAATTTGAAATGGCTGACACAGGACCAAAAAGAGGACGCTCAATCCTGTTTGAGGAGCTTTCTCTGGACATGGATAAGGTGCAGTTGGAGTTCTTGCGTTAGTTTGCAACACACGACCTCATGCCTTTTACCAGCTTAGTGCGTCGTAAACAAACTAGCCAACAGTTTGCAAAACTTTGTAGAGACGCATTCACAAAAGAAATGTCAGCAGTCTGAGTCTGCTCTGGTGCATGGCCATAAAAAGTCTCACTTGAAGAGCACAGTTGTACAGAAGGGTTGAGCTGAGGGAACGCCACAGAAGGAAGATTACTGCAATTTGAACAAGAGGTTAATGCTTCCACAGCACCTCAACAGGATGTGTGTCGTTACATTAACTCGAGATTGCACAGCTGCATGTAAACAGCTTAGTCTATATATTGTCTTATCATCCATAGATCAGGCCTGAAGGATTCAAATCCCATGCAGCAACATGGAGGTGAATACAAGTTTCTGACAGGACTCAGATTTCCCGTTCATCTGTGTGTTGCTACAGGCTATGGGCTAACATGCTAACATTACCTGAGATCCCTCTCATCACAGCCAGTGTGTGTCACATGTCTCATGGTACTTGGAGCTGTGGGAGAACTGGTTGCTCAAGACTGACTGTCGTTTCAAAGTTTAACGTCCGGCTTCTTTTTCTGCTTGTCACTCTTGAGATTTTAGTTTTCTATAAGTGAATTTTTTAACTGGACTGAGTTTGTCTTTCATTAGTCAAAGGGACACTCGGCAGCCCGCCCCCCCCCCCCTCCCCCTGCTAAAAATTGGCACAAACAAGTCTTGAAATAAAACTTTGTTCACAGTGAAGTAATCTGTTACTAAAAGCTGCAAAAATGAAACACTTAATAATAAAACTCCAAACAGCGTCCAAGATCTTGGCTTTAAATACAGTATGTTTGTCTCATTTCACTTACCTTCATACTTGAACTCGAGATGAAGGGAGAATTGCCTGTTTTCTCCTTTTTATTTTTTTCTCTTTCTGTTAAACTCCTTAAACTCCTATTTATCATATATATCTATATCTATCTATATATATCTATATCTATATATCTATATCTATATCTATCTATATATATCTATATCTATATATCTATATCTATATCTATCTATCTATATCTATATATCTATATATCTATATATCTGTATATCTATATATCTGTATATCTATATCTAGATATAGATATAGATATAGATAGATATATCAATATGTGTATATATATGTATGTATATATGTGTGTGTGTGTGTGTGTGTATATAATCTATATATAGACAGACAGACAGACAGACAGAGGGATAATGCCTTCTGAGTGTCCATTATCAGGAATGAATGTACCCATTCACGCCTCCGCATTTTCCATTCATTCCTGATTATGGACACCTTGGATGGCATTATCCCGCTTATACCATGGTCTCGTACTAAAGAAAATAATACATTAAACCATTAAATAATATTTTCATGTGTTTTGCGGTCAAAGTAGCAAGTTTTTTAACAAGCAACAATTCAGTTTCCCTAGCAACACCTGAGATTAGATATTAGACATTAGATAACACAACATAACTTAAGTAATACAACATAGTTCAGTGCTCCAGTAAATAGGACGGGCCATAGATATGAGGTAGCAATGGAGGATAAACTAGTCTGCTCATCTGTTAGCAAGAGAGCTAATGTTAATGTTAGCAAGATTCAAGTCAGTAACATTGCGCTCGCTGGACGAGAAGTAAATGTAATTGGCCAGTATGTTTAATAACAGGTTTCGCAGGCCAGTCAGCCATGTCATTGTCCCAAATCAATAACAAACTTCACCGAGAAAATGGCTGGCAATCATTTGTATTATTGGCTGCAGCCTGAAGTTATGGTAGAGGGCTGAACAGATGGACAGTTACTGGCTAAATGCACTAAAACGCAGTCACTAACCTTTTTCAAATCAAACACGGGGCTTACTCACCTTTTCATGAGACAGCAGTCGCTTAACATTAGATAGTTTTGCCAGTGGACACTTAGTTTAACTACTTAATCTAAACACTGAGTGTAGGCTATTTCTTGCAGATCACGTGGTACGAGCACCATTCTGTGGTGCTCAAAGGATATTGCACTGCAGGACCTCACTCAATGTTGGAAATAAGATATTCTGAATTAATTTTTTTAATTTTTTATTTAATTGATTTCTAAAGCGGCTGTAGCGCATTAATTTGGAACAGTAACCAGACTGTTAAACTGGAACTACTTGAGGAGCTCCGTAGGTGTCTGTATATTAAAAGTTAATCGACACCCTCCAGCCAATCAGAATTGAGTATTCACCAAGACCATGGTAATAAATTTTACATTAACTGCTTATGTGGACATGTTACAAGAACAGTGGAGCTTATAACACAATGACTGTTGTCCTCTCTGTATACACACAAAAGCATCTTCTAGAGCTGCAACTAACAATAATTTTCATTAGTAATTAATCTATTATTAATAATCAGTGATTGCTAAATCAATTGTTGCTCAAGAACATAATAAAGTCAGAAAAAAATGTCTATTACAGTTGTTCAGTGTAATGTGACATGTTGTGGTGTCTGACCAACAAAGATTCAGCTTTCTTCCCTCAGTTGTCTTTTTTGTTTCCTCACTGTGTCAACAATGTTTTGTTTACTGTGTGTTTGTGTACCTGTCAGGATGCTTGGAAGTCACCTGCGGCTGCATGGGAAGAGGCGGATCCACCCCTGCAACATCTGCGGAAAGGAGTTTAACCACAGTTCCAGTCTGTCGCGTCACCGCCTCATCCACAAGAAAGGAAAAGGCCTCCCCAAGGAGGCCGCCCTGGGCCCCAACATGGCCACCCTGCGCCACTCTCTGAAGGCTGGTGGTAAGAACAAGAAGACCAAGAGGCAGCAGCAGCATGTGGCCACTGCCATCATTCAGAGTCAGGGTGGTGATAAGTTCTACGCCTGCCCACAGTGTGACATGAGCTTCAGGACGTCCACGCAGCTATCCAAACACCAGGTGACCCATGTCAAGGAGCTGCTCGACAACTACACGCCTGGCAAAGAGAACCTGGGCGAAACCTCATCTGACCTCAAGATTCGCCTCAAGCTCTGCTCCCGTGACAAGCCCAACTTCTACACCCTCTGCAAGAAGAACCGCCGCCGTCGGGGTGGACGGACCGGCAAACGGGGCTCCGCCATCACTGAGGATGAGGAAGCAGCAGCAGGAGGAGGAGCTGGTCGCCATGGCTGCAGCCAGTGCGGGAAGCGATTCAGCCATGCCTCCAGCCTGGCACGGCACCAGCAGACCCACAGGGCAGTGGACGGCAGCGGGTCAGGGAAGTTACAGCAGCACCAGAAGCAGCTTCACCTTAAGACAGGTCTCCCCACCCCCAAGACCAAGACCTACACCTGCGTGGCCTGCAACAAGACCTTCATGCACTCGTCAAGCTTCTCCCGCCACAAGAAGGCGCACCTGGAGGAAGAGCAGCGGGCCCGAGCTGCTGCCGCCAAGCGCCGGAAGAGAGTTGTCTTAGACGAGACTGCTCCACTGGAGTCCGACTCGGAGTGAAGTCATCTGGCTCTGGACGGGGTTTGGACCTGTTCTGGGTTGCTTCGGAATCAGTACTGACTGGTTCTGGGCTGGTTTGGGACCAGTTCTGGAAAAGTTCTCCACCAGTTCTGGACCAGTTGGAGAGAGATTCTGAGTCACTTGCGGAAATTTGTTTTTCCAGGGAACTGGAACTGATTGGTTCTCCTCTGGTGTAGATAGCAGCAGGACATCCATTTATGGTCATATGGCGGGGCCATCTCCACATATGGTCATATCCATATATGGTCATTACTGACCCTTAGCTAATTGCTCTTAAAATGGGATTAGATTTGACGTGTTGCCCCCTTCTCTGCCCTGTCCCATGCCCGCCCCCCCTCCACCTGTCTGTTAGGTTGCACACGGACGCTTTTCACTTTCATTCTGCCCTCTCCAAGCTGCATTTCCCAGCAGCCACCTGCAGAGAGAGCTGGAAGCTACAGTCAGCTTCTCATCTGTTCCTCACAGCCCACACCCACCTGATCCCACATTTCCTGTTGGTGTTGGCCAGATGGCTTTCAGTCAGAACTCAGCACGCAGGGCAATATGGGAAACTGAGTCAATACAGAAAAGATCCATAACAGCTGAAAAGTTCTCAAAAGCTCAGATCAGTTTGATTTTATGGAGGTTTATTAACAAAAAACCCTCAAATTGCATAAAAAAGTAAATCAGTGTCAGAGAGTTATGACAAATTTAAAATATTCTTTGAAAAAAACTTAATAAAAAAACTAATCACATTTTCAAATCTCTCCCCTTCTCCTCCAGTCAAATCCAAGTGTTTCTCTTTCTTTAATCCTATTGGATGATCGGTCACCGTGTTGGATCTGCTCTGATAGAAAAAACTCTGTGTGAGAATTTTTTCATATATTTGTCAAAATTTTGGAACTGGAAATTTATCTTGTCAGCATCTGAAAAAAGTCCAACCTCAACGATTTGACATCATGTTGTTTAATTCTTTTTTCAGCAATTGGTCTGATTTTCAGGTCTTTTTCTCCAAAGCAAACCTCCATACAGACCAGGGCTGAGTTCCAAACAGCAAGTTCCCTTCTGGTTTTGATCAGTGATTTTGATTGGCTGACGTTCTGATTATTGAGCTGCTTTAGTTTTGATATCTTTAAAAGGTTAAAATGTGAAATCTGAGCAGACGAGCTGATTGGTCAGAGCTAGTGTTCCTCCACATTAACGTTTGCATGAAGTCTATAACCTGCGGCTAGTCGGCCATATTTGTAGTTTTTCAGCTGTGTATGTGTGTTTGATGACCGATCTGCAGCATCTGGCATTTGGATTTCTCATTTTCGCAGCAGAGTAGTTGTTATGGAGGTCGAAGGGGAAACTGCACTACTTATTTATAAATTTGGAACAATGTTGTAATATATAAATATAAGTGGTATTTAAATGTGATTCACAATTTAAAAAATAGAATAAAAAGAGCGTCTGGGTGGCTCAGTCTGGAACAGCTGCCCTTGTTACCGTAGCAACACCACCACCACTTTCATCATTTAGCATTGTCAGTGTCAACAGCAGCAGACAGGAAAAGACTCACAGATTGCAAAAGTTTTTCAAATTTAAAGTTGCCAAATCAGTCAGTTAGACAAATAGTTTGGTGATTTTCAATGCAGAAACGCATCATTGTTCACAGAAGTCTGTTGGAAACTGAACTAATAAATAAATAATGTGTTGACGTCTGTGATCGGATACCAGCACAAAGCAGCAGTTTCAAGAGTAAACGTGAGATTTTGTTGTGTGATTTGATTGGCAATCTATCTGAGGCAACGGATCTGGTGAAGCAGCAGGGTTTTTGAAAGACTGACGGATGTCTTGGAGTTTTTTTCTCCCTGACAGACGCCAAAATAAAAGCATCACCTTCACTTTCTGTTTCCTGCTTGTTGAGCTGTTTGACGGCGACAAACACTTCGAGTCCGTGAAAGACATTTTACTGTGTGAATTGAATTTGACTTAATTTAATATTTATAAGTGTGTGTAGGCTGCAGACAGTGGCACTACGAACCTCCCGTAGAAAATGAGAAAAAGAAGTTCCTCCTCCTCGTCCTCCTGCTCTTCATCCTCCTGGTTTGTGTTTTCTCACGTTCGGGCCTTAAAGCTGCCGTTCTCCTCTCTCTGTCCACAGTTTTGCATTTTGAACATGTTGTGTTTGTTTGTTTTTTTCTTTGGTTTGTGGTTTCAGCGAAGCTTCTCCTGCAGATAGGTTGTTCGTCATTGTATCGTGTTTGCCAGTAGAATAAACCCAGTTGACATGTTTTGTCTTGCGTTTTTTGTAATAAACGTTTCAAAGAAGTTTCCTCTGTATGTCTTAACTCACGCGAGGGAGCAGCTGTGCACAGTCTTGTGCTGTCAGACACTGAGCTGGCTTGGCGAAATCGAACACCTCAGCATGACAAAGATCATCAGCCTTCATTGTTAGCCCAGGCTCTTTTCCTCAGGCATTTGCATCATGTGATCGCCTACTTCAGCCTCTGAAACAAATGAAAAAACTTCTACAACAAAAAGCAACATTTTGTATGTGAATAATACCCAAAAGGAGCATTACTCAAAAACAAAGGCGCACATTTAAAGATTTTCCTTCAGAACTGCGTTCAGGTTTCAATCTGTCCCACAATAAAAAATGAATTACAATGACAAATCTTTCATTGAAAATTAACACTCAGACTCAGTCTAATTGGTTTTCTTCGATATAACAACAGTGTAAACCTGACTTCACCCGATCAGGAGCAAACGAAGAACAGAATCCGAAGTTTGAACATCATGGTTTGAAGGAATTACGCCACGTCTCATTTGTGAGACAACTTTATATTAATCATAAGATTGACAATGTGATGAACTTTTATTGTTTGTTCTGTGATTTTACAGAAGCTTATTTTTTAAGCTAGAGTGGTCACATAGTCAGAGGTCAAATTTAAATAAAATAAATGTTTTTGCTCAGCTGCTCCGCATCATGAGCTGTGATTGACTAGTTGTCCAGCTGTCGATTCAGCCACGTGCACTTCATCTGAGTGATGTGCATGACTTCTGAAGCTCAAAACATTTATGTTATTTCTGCTTTATGTTGTTGAGCACACTGTTCAGCATGCTGTTAGGGGTTAATCAGTTTCAAATCAGTATATCCATCAGTGTTGTTTGTTGCATTGCAGCTGTTTACTTTAACCACAAGGGGGCAGAAAACACTCAGCATGAGCAGGATGTGACAGCTTCCAGGCTCGAAACTCCACAGAAGGAAAGAATCACTGGATGAATGTGCACTTGTACAAGACAACAGTTTAAGACAGGAAATGACTTTATGATGAAAAGCTTTCAAATCACCATCAAATGACCCCTAACTGCTGAACACAGTTTATGTAATGACAGGATACACTTTATATATGTCTCAATAGAGGGTGCAGAATCACCCTCTATGAACTGAACACTTGTTGCTCATAAAGGTTGTGAACTGTTCAGTTGTTCAGCAGTGGTTACATACTTGAACCAGTATAGGAACTGTGACTCCCAATCCAAACTCCTACATTCAACATGGACTAGTTGTTCTTTCATGTCTCAGAGGATTAGCCTGTTTTCTTTATGACCTTTGAGAAAATCTGATCTAATCTCAACTCTCCCTAGCAACAGGCTGGTAGGAGCCATGTGATTGGTCTGTTGGGCAGCTGCAGGATGTATTTAAATTAAGATCTTTCCTCTGCAGCAGAGAAAACTTTGTTGGTTTAAAGTTTGTAAAATCTGAGGCTGTGATGTCAAGTGGACTTCAAATTACGTATAAAGTTTATCTAACGGATCACAAACAACTTGTTAATAAAGTTTAATTTAAAAAGAAGTGAACTTTCATGGACTTGAACATGGCCCCTCCTGCCTGGGGCTCCCAGGGTGTCTCCCTGCGTCATGGCCGCTGTCCTTGGCCCTCAGCTGACATCAGCAGTTAATCTGTTCCTCTGAGCTGATTACCTGTGTTGATCTGCTCAGCTGCTGGTAAGCACCTGTACACACTGTTAGCACTCCACCATTAAACAGAGAGACAAAGTGAAACACTGAGACAAAATGCTGCTTAGCAGTAAAATCGCAGTGAAACGCTGTGAGACACTAACATGCAATACTGTAAAAGCTGAACAACACTGTGAGAATGCTCAGCAGCTGCCTGGGCGCGTGACACTGAAATGATTTGTTCAAAATTTTTTGTTTCGTTTTGTTTTTTCCTCCAGAACTTGTTTATTTTATATAGATTGTACAGATCTATCCAACTGGCTGACACACCCCGAGGACTGATCAACCTTGAGGGGGGCTCCCTTGGGTGAGGGTGTCTGGGGGCAGTGGCCAAAACATCTGATGATGCAGTGGTCCACTACTGATGGTGTGTCCTGAAATTTAGAAATCTAAAACCCAGTGAGAGTGTAAATAGGGCGACCCTTTGAAATGAGCTAAAATGGTAACACGCCATATGCAGCATTAAATTAAGTGACAGGAATAAAATTTTGCATAAGTCAAGAAACAAACAACTGGAAAGCAGAGTATCTGTTTCAGCTCTGTTTTTTCTCGCTCTTTGCTTCTCTTTTCTCAAGGACAAAACCTCAATGTCCCTGCCCACTCATGACACCAAAGTGCTGATTAGTGAGGGATTTTAATACCAAGTTCCATTAGCTTAACTTAAAAAAACATTCCTATGAACTTTTAGATATGAACATGTTCTCTGGGAGCTTTTTATTTGTTTCTACATGGGCACGTATGTATGTCACATTTGAGTACAAGGCTTAACATCCGACATCAAGAAAAATAACTTACTGACACTGGCTGGCTGTCTTTTTTGATGTTGAGGGGCGGGGGCAAAAAGAGTAAAGCGGGCGCCTGTTGTATGCAGTGGGACACCAGTAAGCACTGAAAGGGCATCATGTGTTATTGACCATAGGGGCATCCGAGAGGGCACTTTTGCTGCATTTTTTTCTCTCTCCCACCCCCCAACATCAGTCTGTCAGAATTTAAAAAAAAAAAAAAAAAAATCACTGCTCGCAAATTGTTTCACAAACTGCTGCTTTGTTCCTACAAACAGCTGGAAATCACATATGAACATGAATTGCTTATACACGTGTACACATGTGAATTACACCTGCTTACAATTTGGAAACCCATATTAATGCCTGTAGACACACCTGTACATACACACCTGTGGATACATACGTATGCATACCTCTGTGTAAAACAGTGAATATCACTGTGTGCGTGTGTCTAGAAGCGCTGATGAGTTTCATAAAAGATGAGTCAGACAGTTTGGTGTCAGTCACAATCTCTTTATAGGTTTTATCGTACACAGTGGAAGGACTACAAGCTCCAACCGACCCACAACGAACATCACAACTCTTTATATTACAAAGAAAGGAAACAGACATACAAATATTACAATCTGTAACTGAAAACTGAATTTTCTCTTTAAACTGACCCTTTAATCACTACAGAGCTCATCTGACTTCACTTCTGTTAAACTGAACACAGGCCAGATCCACACACACTCCTAGAAAAAAGATTCCTGTATTTTAGACAGAGTAAAACTAAATAATATTTGGTTAAGATTAAATTGCTTATCAAAATGTGTTTTTGCGTGTGTGTGTGGATTTGGCTGCAACTTTTGAGTAAAAAAATGTTCCCGTTTCAGTCTGAACCAGCGTCGCTCTGACAGGGAGGCAGATAGTCAGAGACGGACACCCTGGACGAGCTTTTCCACACTCATGCGTACATGCGTATAGCTCCTGCTGCTCAGGAGTGGTACTGCAACAGTGACAGAACTGAGCATGTCTGTCTGTCTGTCTGTCTATCTGTCAACACAGTCAGAGGTCATACAGCGACGATAAAGACCAGAGTCCAACCGATACTCGATGTATGAGACACAAATGTCAACATGTTGATGCAGAACAGCTGATAACAAGACGGATGTTTGTTTTTTATATGAACAAACATGTTTGGCAAGAATTCCTCCAATGAGAAAAGAGATTGTACATGTCAAGCTCTTTTTTTCTGGCCGTACTGTGGAACTGCAACATGTGTGGTATCTGCGCGGTGAGCCGACATCAGCTGACTGGGGACCAGTGATGATGAATCGGTCGGCCTGATGGTGTCTGACAGGAAGCATTTTATGAGGACGGGGGCGTTTAATTTCATATTTGTTTATAATTTAAAATCCCGACTCAGATGTTTTATTTACAGCAGCAGCTTCTGTTCCTGCGGTTCAAAAATAAACTTTGTTCAATGTATTTACAGAATGGAAAATATCAACATTCACAGTAAGTTTAAATTATTTGTTCACTTTGAACGTGTGTGTGTGTTTGTGTGTGTGTGTGTGTGTGTGTGTGTGTGTGTGTGTAGTATAAACTCTGTGGTATTTTAACACATGTATGATGGTCTATGTACAGATGGTGGAGGAGACCTCTCCTCTCTCACTCCCTGTTTTCAGTGGGAGAGGCGGTTTGGGGAGGAGAGGGGGAGACCTCAGTCCTTTGTGGTGGGCCGGGCCCTCAGGTGGCTGCCTCCTGTGCGTCCCCGCCCTCCTCCACCTGGTTGGTCTTTCCCAATGTCTTCAGCTTGGTGAGCAGCTCGCTGAACGTCTCCTTCACGCCTTTCTCCAGCAGCCAGCCTTCACTCTCGCACTCTGGGTTCTCCGGGTCCTCCATCGTCTCCAGAGCCGTGCAGAGGTACTTTAACCCCGCCATGTCCACCGACTGACACACACACACACGCGCGCGCGCACACACACACACACACACACACACACACATTATCACATAATAAAACACATATTTGCAGTTCAAAAAGGGAAAACGACTGGAGCTCAATGGATCATTTTAAAAAAGTTTTATTTAGATACAAACATTAACTAACGTTTCGACACACATGGTCCTCTTCAGAGTGAAGAGTGAAGAAGACCATGTGTGTCGAATCGTTAGTGAATGCTTGTATCTCAATAAAACTTTTTAAAGATGATCTGTTGAGCTCCAGTCGTTTTTGTGGTCCTGGTCTGTGAGTGCCAGTCGTCAGCTGAAAAACTGGTTTAGCGTGTGAACCCTCTTAAGTTTACATATTTGCAGTTACCAAGTGTGTTTGAATGTTGGGAGTCACAACAATTGTTCCAAAGTGATCTGCCAGATAAAAATAATCCATGAACAGCAGCTGCTAGCAACCACACACGGCTCCTGCTTCAAACAACACACTGCAGCCATTAGCTTAGCTTAGGTTGTTGCTAAACCTTTGAAATGGTATTTCCCATCCCTGCGGTAACCTGATTTCTGTCAACTTATTCAAGAAGTTCTACTTTTTGTCTATTGATCACAGCTTTATCCATCCACAAAAAACAGACCAATCATAAGTTTGTAGGTGGGATTAGGCACAGAGACGTCCTCTCTTTGATGAAAGTGGAGGACGTCTTGATGTCTTGAAAATTAAAGGGTTGAATTTATAAAAATATTAATTACAGTTACTTTCAGTTTGAGTTTTCTCAACAGTTTTGGAAATACAGATTTTTGTTTACAAAAAATCAAAGATTCAAGCTTTTGTTAAAAAAAAAAAGCAACAAAACTTTTTTACTGTCAAAACATTTCAAAATTTAAGAATTTTTAAGAACATTTTGTTTGAAAATTAGTAAGGGCAGCTGCCATAAAATTCTGAGGTACTCAACTTATTTAACTGTGCAGTTTATGATTTTAAAGCAAATTATTTCAATAATTAAAAATCATGACAAAGTTTGTTGATGTTTATGACGTGTTTTTGAAGTGGAGGATGCCGCTGGTTGGTCCTTTGAGCTGCAGAAAACTTCATAGATGAGGATGAAATGATCTGAGACCAGCAGCTGGTGCTTCAGTTCAGAGTGATGTTTCTTATCACCATGTTTCAGGTCAAACTTGTTGTTCTGACCCACATAATGATTCGCTTTCCACTCTCAGGAACTGTCCCTCATCCTGATCTTCCCAGAATGCAACCTGCTGCTGCTGTGGGCAGATTAACTTCCCCAGAATAGTTCCTGATCCGCAGTGAGCCTGACCACCGCTCTGCAGCTTAACATGCCACTACCTCAGCACCTGATCCCCTGCCGGGTCCTGAGTCACAGCAGCAGAAGTCGCTTGAACATCCTGAACTCTGCTCCTCTGTAAAATATCTCAGAGACCCCAGATCCTCAACTTTAAATCCATGTGATGCTTTGACCTGACACCAAAACTTCAAACCTCACAGAATTTAGATTAATTTTATAATAACACGCACGACGGTACACCTCTGAACACACACTAATGTGATTTGGAAAATGATTAAAAATAATTTGATGCATCTTAGTCTGACTCATACATGATGGATGTCCTTTTCAAAGCACCATTTTTTCATTTGCAGTCTGCAGAGCGGAATCTGGTTTTGCTGGGAAGCAGCAGCTCCTGCAGCACTGACGCTAATCGCTCACTAATCAATTATGTTGTTAACCTGGTGCATTTAAGGTCGCTTTGGTTAATTTGCTGCAGGTGTGCTGTGATTATCTTGTTTTAAACCAGGTATTAAGAACAGAACTTATCCTGCCTTCACCTCCTAGAGAAAGTTCTCAGTCTCCAACAGCAAGTGAAGGAGCCTCACTCACTGATTTTTCATCTCATTTTCTGTCCAATAAAAACCTTTTCAACAAAATTTACTGAACCATCCACCAGCCCTGCCCTTGCCCTGCTGTCCAATCAAATGTCTTTTCCACTGCAGTGGCATGGTCACAAGGTTTGAGCGCAGAAATCAAGTGTAGTGAAGATTAATTTGTGAACTCTGTACTTCAGTCTAATGCAGAAGAAGACACGAAATCCTCTTAGAGAAGAAGAATCTATGAGCACAACCATCAGGAAGAGGTTTGATGAATGTGGAGTGCTGTTAGCTGGATGTTTGTCTTTATGCTAAGCTAGGCTAGCTAGTGTGGTACAGATGTGCGAGTGGATTCAGTCTGAAACTCAGAGAAGAATTTCACTAAATGTTGAACTATTCCTTCCAGTAACACTGTGGCCCCAGATGGGACAAATGGGTGCTCATTAGTTGAAGCAGGTCGTGGGTGGACCCTTACCTCCAGGATGATGGTAGCAATGATGAGTGCTCCGATGCTGTTCATCATGCTGCTGAAGTAGGAAAAGAGGGCTTCTCGGCAGCCTCGGGTCCAGATGTTGAGCTCTTCAATGCGGTGGTCGTAGTCATAATGGGCAGAGTTATTTGTCAGGTGATGCTGGATGCAGGGCCGAGGAGATCCGGGGTTACAGCAGCTGAATGGGACGCTGTCCATCAGGTACTTCCCCTCCACATTACTAAGGACACGACTACAGACAAAGACAGTATTAATGTTCAGAGGTCTCTCTGTCTGGATTGGCAAGTGGCCCCCTGACCCCTTGGGCCCTGACGCCATAGTTCCGCTTTAAAGTGACTGATTGATTTTTCAACAAAAATTTAAGTAAATGACTACAGATTCAAATTTTGACCACAAAAGACGCCCTTCGCAGCTGCCTCGAGGTCTTTTTGGCATTTGATGTTCATTTTGTGTTTATGTGGATGGTTGTTTTTTCAAAAAGAAATGTGAACCCTCACTGAAACCACAACTCTTGACTGCTCCTTTAGCACCACCATCAGGAAAAAACACTCTATTTGTTTAAAGTTTTTAAATATTTGCTTGGTTGTAGAGATAAAAACAGAGCATCCACAGAAACATGCACACTTTCAGAGTTAAACAGGAAAGGGGTCAGACTGCAGGACGTCAAAGGTTTGTCCTGCCGATAAAGAACACAAACAACAGTATCATCAGCATCAAATCAATTAACAACCAATAAACAGGATAACATCATGTTAATCGATTGGTGTCCTGTTAGCCATCAGCTAACCTGGGGCTTCGCTGTGGCTATGCCTGCTCCCGCCAGGCTAATGTTACCTCAAACTGTATTCTGTGAGAATGCATCACCACAACTCTGACCAACAATATTTAAAAAATATGTCTTGTGGATGAATGATGCTAAGTGGGGTTCAACAGTCTGCTAGTCCCCTCTATAGGCTGCAGAGTTCATACAATCTCTAAAACTACAAACAGCATCGTGATGATTCTTGTGCAGTCTTAAGTTTGAGCCGCAGTGAAGCTAAACCTGCAAATTTTGTCCTGAGGGTAACGCTGGGGAGTGATCATGGGGTCCAAATTTAAACGGTTCATCTTCTGCGGAACAGGAAGGAGCTCAGAGACTTTTACTCATGACAATTTGCAGACGCTCAAAAATATGAATCAAATCAAAGAACAACATCTTCAGGAAAATCAAACTTCAATTAATCTGGAGACTTGAAGGACCTTTGGTTTCAGAACATTTTGTGATGTCACCAAAGCCCCCTCTGAAGGGGCTGGGCCTGACAGCAATTGACAAGAGCAGGCAGTGGGTGTGGTCTGTGGCTGACAGGAGGTTAACACTGGATAATGGGAAATAATCATCTCAGAGAGAGAGAGAGAGATGAGAGAGAGAAATATCTCTTAATTGCATTATCAGAGAAACACGACGTTCAAACACGCAAACACAGATCGTCAACCCGCTTCTAAACCAATGGACAGTCAACTGCTGATTATAACTGATCACATCTGACATTGCTTTCCAGTGGCCAAATGTTCAATCAGAAATGTGTTTTTTCAGCAGCTTCTCTGGTGAGAAAATCAATCGCCCCCTCAGTCGCAGGGTTTGGTTTAACCTTGTCATGTTCACGGCACGTAAGCTGCAGCGAGGTGGAAATCTGATCCCGACAGATTATAGACTTAAGAAGGAGAAGCCGGTTCATCGACCTCCTGCATGGTAACTTTTACCTCCTTAATTCCCTCATTTATCCTCCACTGACCTCTTTTAGCAAAACTCTACATGTGATTCAGCTGAAAAACACACCGCGTTCAGGAAATGTTGGAGGTTGGATTTGGGCTTTTCTCTTTAGGATGCTTAGAGATGATCCAGTGATGTTTCTGCTCTCAATGACCTCAAGAGACAAAAATGAGCTAAAATTCTGATAGACAAAGATGAAGATGAAAATAAAAATGTACTTTCCTGGAAGGCAGAAACAAAAACTGATCAGACAGAGGACAGAGATTAGTTTCATGTGAGCCAGCTCTGTAACGACCAGCTCACATCTGTCAGGAATAGATGACCATCAAAGTGTTTGAATTTCTCATTTCTCATAAATTAAAATGGTTCAAGCTGAGTGAGGTGAAACTCTAGAAGAGATTATTTTTCCTGAAAGACGTCTCTGACAGCATCTTTGTCTCAAAACAGTTTGCTGTCATCTGTTAGGCTCCACAAGCACCGTAGAGCTCATAAACAACTTCAAGTAATGAACCTACTATATCTTGACGTCTTGATATATACTACTACTACTAATAATTATAAGGATGTCATTATTTACATTCTGTGCCACTGAAGTTTTTAGCTCTCTCTGAGTGGTGGGTGCAGTATGCCATCCATGTACTCACTCTTTGACCGCGTCGTTGCTCATGTCCAGGTAGCGGTTGCTGATCCATTGCACTTCAAACCAGTCCCTGAAGTTGTTGTTACCGCAGCAGCGGAACTCGATCTGCGTCATGTCCAGCGTTCGCTTCATGAAGCAGCGTCCCGGAGTGTCAGTGTCCTTGTAGAACTTGATGCTGTTCTTCAGGCCCTCAGCCAGCGTCAGGTACACGGCAAACTGCATGAGGAAGCAGAGTATCGCCGTCAACAGCAGTAAGCCATTGAAGCCGCAGCACAGCAGCAAGTATGACTTCAGCATCGGCTTCCACTTGGAGAACTTGACTGGGTCCAGAGAGTCGTGGCACACCTTTCCGCCGAAGGCATTGACCCCACAGGCCAACAAGCCCACCAGGATCAGTAGGTTGGGCACTAAATGGCTCTCATTGTTGTCCATCATCTCGCTTCTCTTTCGCAGCTCGATCTTGAAGAAGATGCCGAGGCTGAAGATGAGGATCCCCACGATAACAGAGAGCCAGTAGAGCATCCACAGACCCTGAGCCAGCTTCACCCGCTTCTGCAGGTTGAACTTTACTGGCATGAATGGCATTTTCACCTCTTAGCGTGATCAAAACACTCAACTGAAATCAACTATCACTGGATGTCACGTATCAATGAGCAGCAGTTCGAGAATCCGTCAGAGTTTCACAGTTTTAATCCGTTCAAGAAAACAGTAGCTGAACACGACTCGGCCAGAACTCCTGGATTGAGACCCATAATGCCGAGCTGTACATCAAGACAGTCCATGCTGCTGGGGGGCAGTGGGTTCTGCCATAAATTAAAAGAAAATATTCACATAAACCCGTCAGATTGGCTCAACACTCTGCTCCTCCACACTGATATTTTCCTTCAGAAGAAAAGGTGTGAATGTGAGCGAGCTGCGACTCGTCATCCAAAACCTCTGATCAGCTCTGATCCCATTAAGAGCAGATCAGCTGCTGCCTCTAATCCTCCGACTTACTGCTAATTGGTTTGATGTTAAGCAGCAGCTTCCTCCTCTCACAGAGTTCAGTTCTGCTAACAGAAGTTCACCTGTGCCACCTTCATGCAGTTGTGCCTCAGTGACAGTAAGAACTATGTGATGATCCGTCCACTCAGCAAAGACGGAATTTCCTGTGAAGAAGCAACCTGAAGTAAAATGCCAACCAGTTATATGTTGTTACAGCCAACATTATAGCATGTTCATGTCTGCAGTCCATAATAACTAAAAACACATGCTGAGAGATTCAGACTTGAATTTAAATTAACAATGGACAGACAGACAGCAGTGGATGAAACTAAAGGAGACTGTAGAGACTGCAAAAAGGCAGAGAAAGTCCTTTACCCGGGCGTAGGTGGGAAGGGGCAGTTTGTTGCCTCATCTGGGTGTAAGGGTGGGATGACCGTATTAAATCATGAGCTGTAGTTGATGAAGAGCAAGAGCATCCTGACATATCTCACTGGATGTTCTAGGTTGGTCCACACAGTGTGGAGAGATATGGCCACGGCATCTTCTGTGGCCTCCTGTGCTCTATAAGCAAACTGATGTCAGTCAGAGGTGGGAGAGGGGGGCGTCAATGATATAGTAACCTGTGTGGAATGGTATCATCATTTGGGATGTCACTGACAGTTTTTATGGGAGCAGGGACAATGAATGCTGATTTTAGGCAGCGTGGAATGATGGTTGTGTCAGGGAAAGGTTGAAGACCTTGGTGAGGAGCGCTGAGAGTAGCTCAGTGCGTACCTGAAACTTTCCTGTGTGCTCCGTCAGGCCCAGCGGTTTCTTTCAGCTCACCGACCTGAGCATGCGTCTCACATCCTTTTCTTGTGGAGCGGCTCTGTGGGTGCTGGAGGCAGGGTGAGGCAGTGCTTCTATTTAACAGGGTTGGGAAAGTCACTGTAGGTATTCCGATAAAGTCAATTACCCATTAAAATTTAATGTAATACATCATCGTTTCATAATAATAAAGTGATACAGGTCTTTCTTGTTTTCTTGCTGTTAATTTTAGATCACCCAAATTCCAAACATGAAAATAATACAGTCCTTGGTCTTGAAAATAGTAAGAAATATAAAAGGAGAAACCAAAACA
Source organism: Naso thynnoides (assembly GCA_029783665.1). Taxonomy (NCBI): domain Eukaryota; kingdom Metazoa; phylum Chordata; class Actinopteri; order Acanthuriformes; family Acanthuridae; genus Naso; species Naso thynnoides. The sequence continues at coordinate 28,913,864 of JAQLOL010000003.1, forward strand.
CACAATGATACGAAATGTTTCAGCATCATCAAGGTAACGTGAAATGTTGCGAGGTAGGCCTACTGTGCTGTTAGCATTTATACCATCCTGAAGCTTCTCAGCCTCCATCACTCATACACTGAAGAAGTGAAGTCAACAAAGACAGTGAGGGCTTCAGGGGTACATTGGGATTGGGCCCATCTGTCAGATGGTTCATGTTTTTCTTTTTCTTTCCTTTTTTTTCTTTCTGGCCATGTTGACAGCTTTGATGCCTCCTCAGCTCTGTACCGGACCCTGTCATCAGACTTGAAGGCAGTGTTTAACCTAGTAATTTAACCACTAATGTGACATAATTTTCACTATAAATCACCACTGTACTGCTGAAGGATTTTTTTTGTCAGTGATGACCCATACACTACGCTCTCTTTTGAAAAAAAAAACTGTCGGATTTGGGTTTTCCCTCTGACACAATCGAAATTTAGGGGCATAGATAATGTTAGTGATGACATCTCCTGAACACATGATGTCATTGAGCACTGTTTGTTGACCTCTGAGAGCTGAGAGGTTGGTGGAGGAACCGTTCTACCAGAGGATAGTGTGTGGGAAATTTCTCCCTCCAGACTTCTCTTCTGTAATGTGTGTAGTCACCTTTTTTGGCCTTTCCACTCTCTAATGCACTTTTTTGCTTCTTGTTGGCATGTCACTGTTGAGGTGGCTGCCAAGGCTGAAGATGCAATTCTTGGGCTACTGATAGTGAATTGATAGAGGGCAAGACTCTTGGGAGACATTCAGGGACAGACACCAACACTTAAATAGGCTATGCCTTACATGCAGGACAACCTCAGATTTGGCAGGGCACGACTCTGGTTCACAGTGAATGCTGTTGCTAACTCTCCGTGGTGTATCAAGTCTGTCAAATAAAAACTGCCTCTGCTTAAGACATCTTCGTCTCCTAAACTCTCACTGCCTTGACTCACCTCTGACCAGAATTTCCTTCAACAGTTAGACCCTAAACCTTCATCGAATAAGTGTTCAGAGACTGAAGAACTCTGCATCACCATGTACTAGAAGTGATTTTGTGTATTTAGGTAATTATTATTTTGAGGTATCACTCTTCATGGTTTGGGCACCCTGTTTGTGTGTTCACCTTGAATTCTGCAAAGTCGCAACCACCATCAGTACAAACTTGTAAGACTGAGAATACATCGATCTGATTGGCTGTTGTTCAGACAAACAAAATGAAGTCCTTTTTAAAGTTTTTTATTGGTTTTGTTATTCATATACAATATTGTACATTTACTCATTTATACAAGAATTGACATATGAACAAGTCAGCTGTGATCAATGACCCAGCGTGAGGAGGCGACGTGCTGTGACACGTTCTTTCATCTGAACAGAAAACAAACTAAGGAAAAAGAAAAAATATTCACTTGATTTTGTAACTAATAAATAAAGGAGATTTCTGCATTTAGGTGTTCACAACGTTTCTGCTCTTCTCTTACGTCACAAACCCACAGCCATATAAAAAAACATTCATCCAACGTTAGCAGGAAGTTACATCACACAACTCTTTAAATAAAGTGTTAAAACAAACTGATCTGCTATCAGACTTTCATTCCCCATCAACATGTGGTCCTGATATGTGCTTCGATGTTGTCAAACTGACCAATAAGACACAGAGAAAGATTCATATGATAAAATTCAAAATTTAAATTTAAAATTCTCACCTGAACACCAGATACCAAAGTGGCTACAGGAAGACATTTCAAAATAAAAGTCTTCATAGTCAGTGTGTGTTCTGCCTGCATGTAGCTGCTTCACTTCAGTCGTTTGTGAAATAATAATTATACTGAAGACCGTTCGCTGCAGCTCAAAATCTGTTTTTTTTTTTTAATTTTAAATGTTTCTTTAACTCTGCAGGATAATGTCACTGATGATGCCATACAAGTTTCTCTTCTGTCTCAGAAAACAAAAATACCCATGACCCCCATCTGCTGACAGTAAACCAATTTTAGCTGCAGGATATTTGATGTATCTCATCTTAATGAGATGATTTGGTGTTGGTTAGTGAAATGCACTCTGGGAGATGTAGTTGACTTGTTTCCTTACGTTTTAAGCAAAGACGTAGACATTTTTCAACATTATAGATATTGTCAGGATCCTTAAATAACGGCTCACACATCACATCTGTGTAAAAACAGTCATCATGAACATACCTGTTGAAAACACCTGCTTGAATCTTTGAATGCATCAGACCTGTGGGCGGGGACCCAGACGTCTGCAAAGTCCGTCTCCCATCACACCGAGAGGAAACAGAGGTTTCAATTAGAGAACACTTTTATATATAAAAAAAAAGTGTGTTCATGGATCTAAACTGCTTGGAGAGACCACTCAATCAAACTGTGAGTGACAGCAGCAGGTGGGTGGGGCCTCACTTTGGTTCACAGAGTTATTTTTCTGCTGTGTTCCTGCAGATTTTCATGTGCATTCATAAAGATTCAGAGAAAGTCAGAAAATCTCCCAAAACTACATTTCAAATGTAAAGAAAACATGAATGGAAAAAAACTCTAGAAAGAGAAAAACTTGTCTAACTTCCTGCGTGAGTAACGACAGAGAGGATGGCGTCTATTTGATTGCCTCTCTCTGACTGGTCAGAGGTCAAAGGTCGGGAGCCTCCATGAAACACAAACCAAAAAGCAAAAAATCCTGAAGAAATCCCTGAAAGCTGATCCGAGCTGAGTGCCGGGCTGCAGGAAGTTGATTGGCTGAGAGGAAGGAGCATTTTCAAAAGGGGGTGGGGCAAAGAGCCCCCTCATCCACTGTGTTTCTGACCATGGGTGTCGTGGCGAAACATTACAGGTGCTGCCAGTCAATGGCAACCAGCGTCTGATTGGCCTCCTGAGCATGACCGATAACTTCGGCAACACCGTGCTGACGCCACAGACGCTCAATCTTCCTGTAACGCTCAGCACACAGGTGGAGGGGGTTGCCCCGCCTGCAGACACAAACACAGACATAAAAAAGGTAAACCCATAAGCGAAAAAGATAAATAAATATGCGTACGCATGTGTGTTTGTGTGTGATAACACCTACTTGAGGCCCTGGTCCGTCTCTCCATAGTCGTCCAGGTACGGAGGAGGATAAAAACAGCCCTTTGTTTTACCTGCTACAAACAACACCTGACTCTCTCTGACCCTGTGTGCGCACGCGCACGCGCACGCGCACACACACACACACACACACACACACACACACACACACACAGTTCATGAGTATAGATTAATGCTGCTGGCTTTACTTCGCCTGATAGCATGCTAGCATTAGTTAATTCGCACCATCACTCAGATGTCATCAGAGCCACAAACACACAAAGGACAAAGTGAACCGATGTGGTTCTTCACAGGTGACAATAAGTAACAGCAGTAACGTACAAACTAATAATAATTACATATACACAGGACTGTGACAGCAGCAGAGTGTGTGTGACTGTGTTACCTGAGGAAAAGGCCGAGGCCGGCTCCACAGGTAAAGGTGTGGGCGGTGCAGGCTCCTACATCCTCTCCATCAACCTCCGTCTGACAGCAGTAACTCTGAGAACACAACATGGAGCCACAGACGAGGCACAGAGTGGGGGCTCGAGACTTATCACCTCCCGATCGAGGGCAACTGCACAGGTAAACATGCATGTTACACACAGGTAGCCAACGACACAGAGCACTGGTAGTATTTTTCTAATGTTATTGAGAGTTCTTCTTCGGTTTTCTCTATTTATATGTGTGTGTGTGTGTGTGTACTGACGTGAAGCTAGACGCCTGGTTGATCAGGACACTGTAATCATCTGGTAGTTCAATCAGTCTATTCGACTCTCTAGGGAACCTGATGACGACTCCGCCCCCCTGCAGCAGCTGTCTCACACCGGGATGACAACACCACCTGAACACCCAGATCCACTGAAGTCAGATTAAGTCAAATTTTTTCTGTTTTAGATGTCCTATTGGAATCAATCAAAGCTGTTATGTTTCAAACACACATTTTTGGGTGTGTTAGAAAGATCATAACCATCCTTCGAAAGCATTTGGGCTGGTCCCCACAAATTTAAAGAGCTGTTTGAGGGTTAAGAGCATAAGCACTGCATTATCAACAAGGGGTCTCACAAGTACATGACAAATGTGCGCACATGTGTGTACGTTACCTTTGTATGAATGGCTCAAACAGCGTGCCATGGCTCTGGTGGAGCAACAGCAGGTTGGAGGGCAGACTGAGGTAGCTGCACAGTGCCTCCCACTGACCAGGACCTGCAACTGCAACACACACACACACACACACACACACACACACACACACACTTACTTGAATATTTTATTTATGTCTACATTAATACAAATGTACACAGGACATAAACATAAAACACACACACACACACACACACATTCGCTTCAAGCACTAAATAAGTTTCAGTAGAAATTACAGCAAACTATTTATTTCCCATGAAACACTTAGAAAGTATGAAAACACTGACCTTTGTTTTAGTTACTACAGGGACTACAGAGTGTGTGTTGTCTTGTTATGTGTGTAGTTACCCAACAGGTCAGCAGGTGGTGCTGTAGAGTTCAGGTAGTGGAAGAAGAGGGCAGCAGCTCGGAGGAACGGCAGAATGCCGACTTTAACACAACGAGACAGCTGCCACCCAGAGGTCACTTCAGGTAATACACTGTTACACACACACACACACACACACACACACACACACACACACACACACACAAGGTAATGTATTCATATGTGACTAAGAAATATGTTAAAGGCCAGTTGTATGGCAGTAATGTCCCCCCAAGACCTATTACCTCTATTTTCTGTAAGGTTAGGCTAACGTTGCACAGCCATTTGCATTAACGTTACATGTTAAGGTGCAAACTAACAGCCCTGGGCAAATAACAGAAATACTTTTTGTCAATCGTTTCCTCTGAGTTTGCGCGGATTTGGACCTGATCAGGGGCATTAATAGTAACTACATAAAAATAGCAGTCTATTTGCTGAGGGTCTCGTTTGTCGTCAATCATGAGACTGTTCCATAAATACTTGAAAGTTCCTCGTAGTTGCTTCAAACATAAATTAATGACTTAAAGCTGAGGTAGGCAGTTCATCAGTCACTAACTTCAGTCTGCTTATCTTATACTTTATTAATCTGCTTATCAATAAAAAAACTGATCATTTAGACAGATAACTGATAAACGGCTAGAGTCATATTAACACTGGTCTAATCAAACATCTGTACAAATTGAAATCATCCATTTTCATTTTTCCAACATTAAATGTGGGTGAAAATGAATGCTCAACTCCTGTCAGGTGATTCACTTGCGTCTGTGTGTGTGTCATGAATCTCTGTTAACACACTGGTGGCATTGCAGGACTCGCCCTCTTCATGGCGACAAAGCCTGATGCCTGATGTAAATCTTTACATTTCACGGTTAAGACTTGGGTTGGGGTTAAGTCTCCAGGAAATTAATGTAAGTCAATCTAAAGTCCCCAACATGAAACATGACTGTGTTGGTGTGGGTGCGCTGACCTGCCCAGGTGTTTCCTCAGCGTGTTGTAGAGCTGACACGTGAGCTCCTCCTCCTCTGACCCAACATCGTCCTGATCCATACACACCTCCTCTACAGTCAGACAGGTTAAGACAGATAGATATATGTACTTTATGATAATCGCTTTTATTGAACAGTTTACAACGTGCTCTGACAGACACAGCAAAAAAAGGAGAGAAAGGTGACTGCAAACCAAACTGAAGCAACATCAAAGGAAGATCAAGTTTAAAAAAGTCAAAACAAGAGCACAAAAGACACAAAAATACTAAATGCAAGATGTCAATATAAATGAAGACAAACAAAAAGAATAAATGCAATGAAAAAGTGACCTTACATTATGGGTGTAACAATACATGTATTCGTACTGAACTGTCACGTTACAGGCACTTCCTGTTTGGTCCAGTGGACTGCAGTCCATAAATATTAAGAATAGTGAATGTAGAGAGTTGTTTTAATTGCAGAACTTAAACTTCATGTTGTAGTTCCTACAGGTTGTGGCAAACCGTTTAGTCTCCTGCTTGTATCTGTGGTTAGCCCAGCCTGGACGACTAGCGAACGGAATGGCAAAGCTAACCTCATCTGGCATTAACCCTTACATATATATTTTGGCATTCATCAATATTTTACTAGCTCAGATCTTTTCGTAGGTTCTAACAAAATCTTCAACTGCCCCTGACCTCTTGTTGTTTTTTTAACTGCTTTTAATAATTCCAGATCAAATGTATGTCAGCCAGTTTCTTCTGTATTCATTTCTTTCTTCTGCAGATTCATTTAGCCAGGGTCAAGCATTCTTACTTTTTAATCTTGTTTGGGCCAACACAGTCCAGGACAATCTGACAGGTGTGTTTAAACAGGAGCAGAAAAAGATGCAGCAGTAACATGCTTAAAAAACTTGTTAGCAGTCAGAGAGTTAAACATTCAGCAGCAGGGTACTGTGAGACAACCACACTGAATTAGACTGCTCTGTGATCAGACACTCAGATGTCCTTAGTCTCAAAGTTATTGCAGTCTGTGTTGGTCCTTCTGCCTTAGTGAGGTTAAAATGTTTCATTTTTATTGGTACTTATGTGTGTGTTTCCTGGTACTAAGTACAGTGTGAGGACCAGAACAAGTTTTAAACCAGCAAAGCGAGGACATTTCTTCCATCATCTGAACTTATGACTGTCTGGAGGTTCAGACTTGGTTGCCGTGGTTTAGGGTTGGACATTTAGTTGGCATGGTGAAGGTTAGACTAAGAGGCTGGGGAAGGATTTTGCTGGTAAGAGTCCTCAAATGTAGGTGTAGGCATGTGTTTTGTGTGTGTCTGTCACCTGTAGTAGAAGTGAGCAGGATCTGAACAATGTGAGCCTCAATGACCAGATGAAGGAGGTGGAGGTGGGCTGAGTCCACCAAACTCCGTCCTGACTGGTCAAGACAGTGAACCGCACTGAAGGACAACACACTGTAAACCTGTAGAGAATGATGCAGTTAACTGGGTTCATACTGGATTCACACTAACAGTTTACTGGGTTCAAATTTGATTTACACTTACAGTCAAAGAATTCAAACTGGATTCACACCCACAGTTAACTGGATTCAACCAGAAGGCTGCACAAATGCAGAACGCAAAGCTTGGCCTGGTCTAATAAGTGCATCCTGGTTTAGTTTGTCATGATGGGATAAAGGGGGTGTGACTGAGTCAAGCTGGGTTTAAGCAATGCCGCTTTCTTAAAAAGACCATGAGGCTGATTACAGATTTACAGGAATGGAGAAAGGAAAGACGTGTGCTGCATAATTTTCACAGAGTGAGAACAGCTTCAAAGTATGAGGAGGTGAAACATATTATATGCTTTCATGCAACCAAGTCACGACTACATTCAGCCAGATTAACAGGAAAATCCTAGCTTGATCTGCTATGTAGGATTGGTGCGATAGCCTTCTTCATTTACACTGACAATGAACTGGATTTACCTTTGATTTAAACTGGGTTCACAATAAAAAATTAAGTGGATTAAAAGAGGATTCTCAATGACATGTAACTCCATTCAAACAGGAGTCACATGGACAGTAAAACTGGATTTAAATTGGATCTATAGGCAAGGCAAGTTTAGTTATATAGCACCATTCACACACAAGGCACTTCAAATTGCTTTGAAGAGCCTTAGAAAGTACATTAGAAATCAGATATTAAGTTAGTAAATGATTAATATTAAGACTTAAAGAGAATAAAAAATTAATTAATTTAAATCAATATTTATAATAATAAAATAAAAACAAAGGTGACAAATCATTGATGTAAAAAAGAATTTGCACAATAAAACTATTACATCAAAAGCAAAAAGATGCAAGATAACTATGTATTAAGTGGACTTTCATATTCAACTTATTAAAAGGTTACAGCAAAGAGTAAGGTTTTAAGCCCTGATTTGAATGAGCTCACAGTAGCAGCAGACCTCAGGCACCAGAGTAGGAATTTTACGGCGGCCATGATGGCCCTTCATTTTGCCCAATTGCCCCTATAATAATTCCATGCCCTGCAGCCACAGTGGCCTTTCAGCCCCGCCAGCACTTGCTCAGTGTTATATTGTCATTGTTTCACTATTTTCTCTTGTGCCTCGCTTCTGACATTACAGTATTTAGACACCGATGTCTGTTGTTGGGATTCTGACTCGTTATAGGTGTCAAACGCTGCTAAAACAGTGAGGGCTGAGTTCAGTTCCTACCCTGATATGAACCGGTGGAAACTGCTGTCATAACATTAGTCACACAACTCTATCACCGCCCAACCAGGTATCTTCAACGATAATAACAACAATAAAAAGATTTTTTATTTATTTATTTGAAAATGTCCCCCTTCTATTTTTAACACTAATTTTTATGTCAATAAACAATCTTGGGAAATAAAAAGCATTTTAATCATTTATTTCAGTGTTCATTATTTCTGCAAACTTAAAATCTTGGTTTTATTTAATGGCCTTGGTGCCCACGAAAAATTGAGGGCGCAAAGGCCAGCTGCCCCTAAAACAACTAAATTCCAGGCCTGTTAGGTACAACACTGGATTTGAACTTGACAGAATGTCAAGTTGCCGGCTAAAGACAGCTTAGTGGATAAAATGGATCAAAACATGGTATAAACAGAATGTGAACTGGGTATAAAATGGATTTGAAGTGATGTAACTCACCAGCAGATGAAACATGTCGATGTCCAGGATACATGGAGTGTTTTCGACCTGCGAGTCTGGAACCAGAGCTACAATGCGAACACACACACACACACACACACACTCTGTCCTCACACACACTCACACACAGCATGCAGTAGGCATTCACATTTACACGAGTTAA
>JAQLOL010000003.1:28922851-28936069 GCA_029783665.1 Naso thynnoides
CAAAACGCAGACTGTCACATATACATACACATACACATACACACACACACACACACACACACACACACACACACACATTTTACAAACAAATACACAATGGCTGTAAAATATTAATTTGATTATGTGAATTGTGAGGTGAGTGTTTACCTGAGAACAGTCTGATAAAGTGTGTGTGTGTTGTTGCCACTGGAGCTGCAGTCCAACAGGCTGAACTGAACCTGGTGAGAGAGCTCAGACAGTCGTCCTGACACCCACACACACGCGCACGCACACATACACACACACACACACACACACACACACACACACACAAGTGTTAGTGTCCAAATGCAGTCAGTCATAATTTGACAGAAAGAGCTTCACCATTCCACATTCTTCTATATTTCTATCTTACTTTGGGCTCCTTAGTGGTAATCTGATCATCACACACAAATGTCAGCAATCAATCAATCAATCTGTGTTGTACCTAATCAAATATCCCATCAATCAGCATTGATATGCATATGATATCTATCTATTCACCCTTCCTGTCCAATCAGAAGGTCCCTTTGTCTCCTGCTGTTCTGTCTACACTAGGATAAATCATTACCTGTCGGCACGGTAAACTTCCAAACAGCGGCTTGTCTTCATCCATCAGGAGGCGCTCTGAAGAGAAAAACACTGTGAGCTCAACCAAGGTTTTGTACATAGCACTGGGGCTGAGGAGTTGATACTTCTATAGCACAGGCCAAAAAACTTGTAGAATTATTAGACATCTCTAACATCTCTAAAAACAACCACAAGTAGTGCAGCTCATCACACAGGTATGCAGCAGGTTATGTTTTAATGATAGACTGCAAGGTTACAAAAAATTTGGACAGGAATCACCAAACACTTCAGTAAGTCATATTTTACAAGCACTCCTGAGCTTAATGACAGTGCGTACCAACCTTGTCCTCAACTCTTGTTACTGTCAATTAACCTGTCTGCACTTCTTCATGTTTACATCCAGGCAGCTAACGTTGTCATTTTAAAAAGATCACTGTCTATTCAGTAGCAAAAAACTTAAAAAAGAAAAACGCAGTTATGGTAGTGTTGATGAGCCACATGTGTGTGCGCAAAGCTGTTTGTGTGAAGCATGAATAAGCTACACCGTCAGTAGGAACAAGAGAGCGGAGCAGAGTCACTGCTCAGGACAGCGACACGTATAACAGACAGTCACACTTTGCTGAAATAAAATAAATGCGCATTCAATTCCAGGAATTAAATATTTTGTGCTTTTCTTTTATGGAGGGGTGGCAGCTCCTCCAAATGAAAGGTAGAGGAAACACCGGTGGCTGACTCCCTCGACTTGCTGAGGTTAAGAAGACTGTTTGCTAAGAATTGTGGGATTTTGAGTCAAATGTATGGACTTTATGCATACAGCTACCAAGGAGTATGTTGTGTGGCACACTGAAAAAAAATTATTTTTTCCCCTCTCACACACAGGCTGTTGCACCAGTGCGACCAACATGGATTCATTCATCGCACAGACAGATTATTTTATAGCACGTGTCGCACTGTACAGCCCTGTGTTAATGATTCAGTGTGTGTGTGTGGGTGTGAATCTTAGATGTTAGTGTGTTTGTATCTCAGGTAGATTAATATGACACTTGATCCTACCTCTGACTTATCAATATTGGCATATAAACTATCCGATACACGCCATTGTAACACTTTTATTTAACTAATAAAGTGTCTCAGTTTACTTAGAAATGACGTCCTCGCGCTATTTCTCCTTCAAAGTGTGCTTTGACGCCATTCCTCACTCAGTAAGGAGTCTTTCAGACAGAAACACCCACCACAGGAGAGAAACGGGAGCAAAAAAAACCTCCTCTCTGCCAAGCAGAGCAGAGTTTGGCTTCACAGTAACTTCATACCTAGTTTGTGACATAAACAATGACTCCATTATTTCCCAACTTTAATTCAAAAAAGATCCCTCAAAAAAGATACCTATGCTCTGGATGGTGTAGGCGCAGGTGGACCAGATCAGCACCGGGACTCTCTGGTCCTGCTCATTGGGGTTCACTTTCAGTCCCACCTTGTAGGTCGACATGCTGAAGGTGGTGATCATCTCATTGACGCTGCTAGAGAAGGAGTTGCTGAGGGAAAATAAAAGGTAAGATCACACAGTGTGGTTGGTGTGCAGCAACATCCCTGCTGGGCAACAGACCCAGAGCTGCAGAGAGCATCCCGTTACTGATCAGGATCAACCCAAACAGCTGCTAACTCACTGTGGAATGAAGTCAACCCTGAATCCTTCAGGAACAGCGGGCTCCACCCCTTCTGCTACACCTGAAACACACACACACAAACACACATGCAGAGTTAAGTTTCATGCAAAAGCTTGTGTTTATCTAACAACAAAAGGTGGCATTTATTTTCTAGTCAGTGCCTTTGCTGAATAAGAAGACTTAGCAAGATGAGGCCATTCAAACAACTGCAGTCCAGCAATGGCTACATGATGGACGTCATCAATTTCTGTTGACGTCGTGTGAATGTGAGGAAGATCACAGCCCCCTAATCGCCCCACACACATCGAAAAATCAACTTGTGTATGGAAATACACCTTAACACACACACACACATACACACACAGAGACCGTGAAACCCCTCCCCCTAATGGACTAACATGTGACTGACCTTCAGAGTTCTTCTTGTGGGCAAAGTGCAGGGCTGCTATCTGCTGACTGGTCGTTTTAAGCCACACCTCCAGACTGGAATGATCAACACTGAGTAATAATAAGAAAGGAGAGTCAGGAGTGTGTGTGTTTGAACCTATGGTCCGGTGTGTGTGTGTGTGAGTGTATGTGTGTGAGTGTACCTGTGGTCAGGTGTTTGTGTGTGTGGCAGCAGAGGGATCACTGTGTTGCTTAGGCACTCGCACAGCGGACAAAGGAACTCTCCGTTCTCCACATCATAGCTGGTGTGACCTCGAAGACGCTGCTGACGCCTCTGTTCCTTCAACTGCACCGCCTCAAAGTACCTGAATACACACAGTGCCACACATGCAGAAACAATTACAGGGGGCACAGGGATACTCAGTGCGTTCACATGATGTAAGAAAAAGTTGATTTATAGTGTCAGTCTGACTAAAACTGGACTTTAAAATGCATGTAAACATGTCAGTCTGACTGAAACCGTCATGAGTCGAATTCCTCAAAGTCAGACTAACACACTTAGAAATGTGGTTGGGTATCAATTTACCCTTGTATGTTTTTGCCTCAATCAGCCCCTAACTGGCCTAAGCAGTCTGCACATGATCGACTGTCACAGCAGTGTCTTTGACCTGGAGCTTAAACAGCATAAATTTGCAGAGGAAAGTCAATAAGAAAACAAGAATACAATAAGCACGAGGGGAAGCGTGCATCTAATTTGTGCCAAAAGTAAAGCGTAGATATGAAGTGCACAGGGATGTAAAGTTGTCCATGTTTTCACCATGCAACATGGAATCTGCTAGCCCCTTACTAACTTGTTTGTTGCTTGTTTGGTCAACTAGAAGAAGGTCTGATAGCAACCGGCTGAATGGGTCATGTGGCCACCTATTGTGGTGGAGTTGAACAATAAATGGATTCTCCCTCAGTGCTTTTATACTGGGACAAAGACAGTTGTCCAATGAAACGGTCTAACTGAGCTATAACTGTAGCTCGACTTAACTGTACACGTAAATGTGACAGCCTAACGTTTCGTCAGTGTTACAAAAGTTCAATAGTTGTACCTCAAAGTTCAACCTTGTTGTTTATAAAAGTGTGACGCTTAGACTTGACATTTATCTTCACATTTACAATGGTGAAAATGGCTCCAATAGTTCAACAAATAAAAACACTTTGTTTTGAGTGACCATCAGTGTCTGACCTCTGCCAGCAGGTGGCGTGCATGATGTGTCCACAGCTGGCCGTGTGAATCCCCAGAGACAGGTCAGGGTGCATGAAAAGAGGGTCAAAACAATCTGAAACACACATTCACACGTCTGTCAATCAACACACTGAAACACCTTGGTTGGTTACTGTCCTGATGATGTCAGAGTGAGGGTCTACACACCCGGATTGAGCAAGTTGTGCTGGCGGTTTTTGGACAGTACTGTCGATCTCTGGACAAATGCTGCTAAGACCATTGCCCTGCCATGACTCCTGACCTCCTGCTCCTCCTGACACAAGATGCAGGTCACCAGCTGACGGTGCTTGGTTCCGCCCACCCTCCTGGGACCAACACACACCTGAGAAACACAGGTTGGCTCTGTACTGGAAGGACTGGGAGGAGAGGTTGAGGGGGAGAGAGAGTGAAAGAAGGAAAGAATGTCTTAATATTCATCAGCTTTAGCTGAGAGCATGTTTAGAGTGAGTCCACTGTCTTTGTGTGCAGCGATGTAACTGGCCTGAGTTCAGACAATAACGTCAGTATAAGACTCAGATTCACTGCAGTGCTACTGAATCTGTTGTCTCATTGTTTCAGACAAAGGCAGCTCGGATCAGCTGTTAATGATGGACGTCCCATCAGAGACCTGTCTTTTTTCAGTTTGTGTGCGAACTCATCAAAGATCATTCATCAGCAAGAAGCTTCACTCTGTAACAGCACTGTACAACCACAGTGTTTCTGTAGTTCAACAACTATGACAGAGTGAGAGTCTTGCTCTATAGATGGTCTCACTACAGTTTCAGGAGTCACATTCAGTCATTAGAATTTGATTCCTATCAAATTACGATAAGGACAATAATAAAAATCTAAAACATTTAAGTTGATTAATATTTATTTAATAACCAGGACCTTCAGTTAATGGGTCAAGTAGCTTTGGGAAAAATATGATGCATCTAGTTTATTATCTGCAGCTGTTACTTTTATGTTGTAGGCTGATGTTTGCTGTGCCATTTTGGTAATTTTAAGGGTGAACTTGAACTTATTATCTTACAGATATCCATTAGAAAATACCACAGATCAGAGCAGGCACTTGTTAAACTTGATTAGAGCATCACTAATATCTGCTCTGTGCAGCAGATGTTAACAGCTGCTGTACCTGTTCTGTGCAGCTGTAGATGTGGAGGCCTCCAGCTCCTCTAGACTCTGCTGGAAAAGTTCTTTGTTCTCGTTAATGAAATGTTTTTGCATCTCAGACATTTGAGCCATGATCTTCTCTCTTCGGAGCCGAGCCATCTCTGCCTTCCTCTTTCTCTCTGCCTTGTCTTTGTCTCGCACCATCTACACCAGGCAGATTTATGTTGAGATTACATGGACGATATCACAACAAAGCACTTATTCACTGAATGATCTCGTTCTGTATAGTTATGAAAGAGTTGGTGTGTTGTACCTCCTCTGATCCTTGTCCCTGGCTGGTGTTGATAGTGGAGGTGGAGGATGTTCGTTCTCTCATTGTTTTGACACTCGCCACCATCTGCACACATAAGCAAACTTTGACATCAAACACAAAAACACCCAGACGATGCAGATGAACCTAAAAGTCTAACACACAGAGTCACTGAGCTTTCCACCACAAACTAAACACATGATCTGAGTGTACAAAAACTTTTGGATCTGATCAGATACATGATAAATAGATCAGTGACCGATCAGCATCATGTACATGAGTGTGAAATCAGCGTTTACCTTGAGGATCCAGGTGATCATGTCTTTGTGGACCTCCAGGTGTGGAGCGTTCTGCAGACTCTCCAACAGAGCCAAGACACTTCCTGAAGTACTGGGAGCCTCACCTGGACCTGAACATGCACGTGCGCACGTGCGCGCGCACACACACACACACACACACACACACATTGATCAACTGTGACATCTTCACATGCATGTCCTGATGTTAAACATTTGAAGCAGAGTGTTAGGATGTGTTGGTTGGTTGGAGGCAGGATGGAGCAGCGTGTTTTAGCTCAAGATACGTTTCCTTGCTCTTGCTTTTAATTAATTCCACTTTCTATTTATTTCTTATAAACTTGTTTTCATGTGCTTTCATTGTTTTTACTTTTGTTGTTTTATATTCCTTAATGGTATCCATGTGCTGTATAATGATTTTATTTCATCTGTAGTATTGCTGGGTTTTAATTACAAAAAAGATTTATTATTATTATTATTATTATTATTATGTGCTGAGTTACCAGGTTTAG
This sequence comes from Naso thynnoides, assembly GCA_029783665.1. Taxonomy (NCBI): domain Eukaryota; kingdom Metazoa; phylum Chordata; class Actinopteri; order Acanthuriformes; family Acanthuridae; genus Naso; species Naso thynnoides. The sequence goes on from JAQLOL010000003.1 coordinate 28,928,977, forward strand.
TTTCTAAATTATGAGAAATCTGAGGGAATTTCTTTGAAGAGCATGAGTCATTTTGACAGATTAGCCAAGCGGGGGGTTTTAACAGCAGGGTACTATTGTGTTAGCGTTTTGGTGTGATTGAAAGAATTCAGCTGAAAGCCGTAAGTGATGTTGCTTTGTCCTCACTGTTCTCCATGAAGCCTCAGCATGTTTCACATGGGGAAAGTACTGCACCACACACTTTAAACATTAAAGAAAAATTACTTCTGTATTTCAAGATTTGCTGTTATTTGTTATTTATTGAAAGAGGTATAGTATTTATTCATCAAACTGTCTTTTCTATAAATTATGACATCACAATGTGTGTGAATGTGTACCGTGTGTATTGTGTAAGTTAAGTTAAGTTAAGTTAAGTTAAGTTAAGTTAAGTTAAGTTTATTATTGTCATTGCATAAAAAACATGTACAATGAAATTTCGTTTGGCAGTTTCCTCTTGCGCAGCAGCAAATAAAATAGAAACAACATTATACAAGTGTCAATAAATAATGATTAAATATTTGCACATTTTAAAATGCAAGGTACCGCCTAAAAAATAATAGTAAAAACCAATAAAAGACCAGTGTATACAGAAGACCACAGCGCGTGTTCATGTTCATGTGCAAGTGCTGGTTGGGTTAAGGTTTGAGCAAGAGATCCACAGCCCTTGGATAAAAACTGTTCTTTAACCTTTGGATTTTGGCCTGAAAGGTTCTCAGCCTTCCTGATGGGAGCCTGCTGAACAGGCCATGTCCAGGGTGAGAGGGGTCCATCAAGATTTTGGAGGCCCTCTTGTGGAGACGGCTCTGGTAGATGTCACTAAAGGAGGGGAGAGGGGAGCCAACGATCCACTGCGCCGTTTTAATTTTAATTGTGCAGCCGTAAGATATAATGCTTTCCACAGTGCTGTGATAGAAGTTGTTCAGTACTTCCTGTGAGAGGCAGCACTTTTTCAGCCTCCTAAGGAAATACAGGCGCTTCTGGGCTTTTTTGACCATGCTGGTGGTGTTGTGATTCCAGGTCAGGTCATTTGAGATGTGAAGCCCCAGGAATTTGAAGTGTGGGACCCTGCTGGGCATGTGGCTCTTTTTTGCTTTTCCTAAAATCTATTATTAGCTCTTTCTTTTTGTCTGTGTTGAGCTTCAGGTCATTTTCTCTGCACCATGCTGTCAATGCCAGGACCTCCTCCCTATATGCTGCTTCATTGTTGTCGGTTATGGGGCCAACAATGGTCGTATCATCAGCAAATTTGATGATACGACCATTGCTGGCCTCATAACCGCAATTGTGTAATTTGTGTACTTACGTGTGATCTTGCAGGTATAGTTGAAGGTGATGTCATCGTCACCGCTGCTGTTCTCCAGCTGCTGCTTTTCCTCCAGCAGAGCCATGCCCACCAAGTGGAGCACCTGTATACACACATTACACAGGGATTACCACACACAGTGTATTCACATTATTTTCCACTATGCAAACTATGGCAGCTCCTAAAGGTCACACTGAAGACACAGCTCATCCTTTAACAAAGTTGGTTCAGACTGAGTTGAGGTCAGTTATTAATTAATTTATTCCCCCAAAACACACACACACACACACACACACACACACACACACACACAAACAGAAATACGTAACACTCACACACTCAAATTTCCAGATACTCATAAAAACATGGGTAAGGCTGAGCACAGAGGAACCAGGCGAGGAAACACTCATTGGTTTCCTTCATCTGATTAGTGTCAAACAAAAAGACGGAGTCTCATTGTGGGGGTGGGTGTGCAAGTTTTACCCTCTGCAGCATGGACTCGGTCCAGCCCCCACTGCTAGGCTCCACTGCCCACTGCAGCACGGCGCCCTCTACAGCCAGCAGCACGTCACACTGCAGCAGGTTCACCAGACTACCAAACAGAGGACAGAGTGGTGGAGGGAGAGGGGGGGGCAGGGCTGAAAAACGAACACACACACACACACACACACACACACACACACACACACACACACACACACACACACACACACACACACACACACACTTGTGTGAGTCATTGTGGGACTTAGCAGAGGCCCTCTCTCAATGTAGTGTATGTTAATCCGCCTCCAATACTTTAGCCACGCCCTTTCAAAGCCCATAACCAACAGTCTTCCTGGAGGCTTCACTGGATTCAGAAGGTTTACAAAAATCTGTTCATTATTTTGTCCAGAACTGTGATCGCCCAATAGCAACTTTCTATCTAGAGGTTGACTTTTGTCTGTGTGTTTGTGCAGTGTTGAATATAACAAAGTAGAAATACTTTGTTTCTGTACTTAAGTATTTTTTTTTATATCTGTACTTTACTTTGCTATTTCTATTTCTGTAGATTTTAATTTTTACTTTACTGAATTTTCAAGAGAAAACAGATACTTTTACTCCATTACATTTTCCATAAGCATCTTAGTTACTCGTTACTAAATAAAACAGAAGAATTTTTATAGGCTCCTAGCCAATAACTTTTTTTTTTGCTTTTGTTTCATTAATCAGTAATGTTGGATCACAGACTGCAAGACACTGGATCATTGGTTAATCATGTTGGCGCAAATGCAATCAGGTGCTCTTAAGCAGAAGTACAAATAACTGTTCCAGTACTTTGGGTGCTGCTGTAGTCATGATTTATGTTTGATTTTAAATCACTTGTGTGTGTGTCTGTGTGAATGCATGTGGCAGACAGGCGTGTGTACCTGTGTCCTCTCCATTTTGTCTCCTCAGCTTCCTCTGAGCTTCCTCAGCCTACAACACATCACAATACTGTTAGAAACAGAAACATCAGCAGCTTGAAGCTCAACATCCTGATCAATAACCTGTTAAATAACCTGATCAGTGTGAGTATACCTTGGACTGATCAGCTCTGCTATAGTGATGGAAATACAAGTTGAAATGTTTGTTCCACTCAGGACGCAGTTCATAGAGGCCTCGACCTGTCACACCAGGCTTCCTGCAGACACAGTACAAACGTGTTTTGTGTTGAATGCCACCGTCTTCTTTTATTGATGAATTGCAGCCAGATGGAGCCTTCAATGTCCCTATGCACTCTGACGTCAGACCACTGGATTGCGTTTACATTTTGATGTTTGGACAGATCACGTTACTGTGAGTTTTCCAACAGAGCTGCTTGCTGTAACTGTAGTTAAAAAAACCTCAGATTTGCTTGCAATACACTGATTTGCCTTTTTTATAAACAAAACTGACTTTACTTGACTGGCAGGTGTTAGGGTGGAAGTTTTACAAAAGGCAGACTGACTTAAATGAAGCAACGGTGTCGATGACTTTCTCCAGACCCGTCTCCTTGTTTCCCTAAGGAGAAAAAACAAACAGAGATAAACTGAAAGGCAGGTAAACTGAAAGACACACAGGGGAAACAGATAGAAAGAGAGAGACAGATAATCAGACACGCAGGTAGTTGTCTCACATTCTCTGGCAGAGCCTTCACCAACTCGCTGTGAGCCATCGCTCTGATTGACAGCTGGTGGATGATTTCTCTTCTGACCTCATCCAAAGGCTCCACCTGGCCAACACCCGACACATAACGCTCACCTGTGCACATACACACGCACAAGAGTCAAGACAATTCTATTTATGTAAAGACAAGACAATTATAGGTTGTCTCAGAGAAAAAAGAGAGAGTTATATTAGTTATCTTGTAATTTAGTTATTTTTCTTGGAAATAAAAAAATGTTATGATTCATTAAAATGTTATTTAGCTTTTGAAATAATGTATCTTAAACATTTATACCAACAAAGCTACTTCGAACTGAATTAAAAACTGAGACAAAGAGAGAGAAGGAGAAGTAGAGCTAGCAAGACGGACAGGCAGACAGGCAGGCAGACAACAGCTGGTCAGTCCGACATGCTAGCAGCTCTGTGAGGTGAATGCTAAACACTGGTATGCGAACATGCAGGTATAATGTTTATCATGCTTATCATTAGTTAAGTGTGTTAGCATGCCAACACTTGATGGGGGTTATGCCTTTAGCTGTGTTGGTATTTGGACACAACCAAAGTCTTCACAGTTCATGATGAGAGGGACAAGAACGTGTGAATCACATTTCATTATCCATCCAACACAAATGTGCTCTTCAAGACGTGTTGCTTGTCATCTGTAGCAATAAAACTAGAGAAGAGTTTCTGCCGAAGTTCATGTTGCAGCTGGGCAAACAACAACCTACCCAGTCCACCATGTTGCCGCGGTCACCAAGACCTCATTTCACTGCTCCCTGGACTGTGGTTTTAATTGTTTAAGTATTTTCTATTTTTTTGTTTAAATAAAGTTACTCGGCACAGAGAGACTCACCGACCACCATGATGATGAGGTGGAGCATCTCCTCAATCAGAGTGTTGTTCTGCTGGACCACATCCTGTCACAAATACAAAGTAGAGAGACAGTAAAGTCAGTATTTAGGGTGAAACACACATGATATGTCATGTTATCATGCAAAAATTGAAAGAATGAGGCCGTTTGACATTAGGCACATCATTGTGACAATCTTACATTGAAGCTACGTGAAATTTTGATTAGGAAGAGGGATCATTCATTTTTATTAATATCGATAGTGATACTCCTTAACGAGTCTTGATTAATATTTTTTGATTACTGTGAGGAAAGACGAGATGACTATATTTTTTTAACAGAACAGGTCATAATTTCATCTCTAATATCTAATTTATTTGTCTGAAAAAATAAACTAATTTCTCATCCAGACAACTGCGTTTATTCACGTTTCTTGTCAAATCTTGAATTTTTTTCTTGACGCAACATTTGAACACATCATGATAATGTCTTCTGTATGTTTGCCTATAGTCATTTTATTGACAGGACCTTGAACACATCATACTGTAACCTCATGGCATCTCGTTTAATTTACTTACTAGCTCTTATCCTGCTGATTCAACACTGGATTACTCTTTTAAACTAGGGACTTACTACAAAGTTTGTTTTGCTCTTGCCTGCTTTGAGTGGAGGAGAAGAATGATTGTCCCGCAGCAGCAGCAGCAGCAGCAGCAGCAGCAGCAGCAGGAGTATAACGCAGGGGTTTTTTGTTTTTTTTGTTTTTTTTGAACCCATAGATGGTCAAAGGTAACGTTACTGCATTTTGGCTTAAGTTGAAGCACATGTTGAGGATGGAGGCTGTGTCCACCCGTTAAAAGAAATTAATTTTCAACATGAGTTTCACCTTGCTTCCTTTTTATCTTTGGATCGTTTTGTACAATCAACAGTTGGCTGGCAATTCAGTTTTATTCTCAAGCTTTATAAGACAATCAGTGTTTGTGCATCAGTGATTTGATTTAAAAGACATAACTCAAGTTCATGTTTGCACTCGACACTCCAGCCCTCTGCCTCTATGCAAAAAAACCCCAAACAAACAAAAAAACAACAACCAATCTTTACTGGGTTACTGGCACAAGGCCCATGTTGCGCTTGTCCTGAACCCAACAATACACACATGCCCCGAACGGTGACAAGTGAACAGATTTTTTTCATGAACCACTTCATCACTAGTGAGTACTGACCTTGTTAGCCTCTCGATATCTCTTTCTGCAGTCTGCGGAGCTGAAAATGTGAAACAGTTCAAATCGACTCAGAAGGATCATCAGGAAGTGGTTTGGATCCATCATGGATGCCCCTGCCTGCACGGAAACAGAAGCAGACAACCACAGAAGAGCAAAATGGTGGCGTCAGACAACAGGTAGCGTTAGAAGTGTCTACATGTGTATTTGAAAGCATACAAAAATACCTGCGGACCTTCCTTTTTGCAAAATTGTGCTTCAAAGTGCACAGCATGCTCCTCAGTCCAACATTTTCTTTCTAAACAGCTCAGAGTTGACGTGACTCATGCTTCATTTACAGTTGTAGCTTTTTAGATGCTAACATCCTGATTTCTTTCAAGCAGACATTTTTTTAAGTTAAATGACTGATTATATTTTTTCTGATAAATAAATTACAGTGATTTAATCATCTGTAAAAACTTTCAGACTCTAAGTAAGAAGATTCAGACCACGGCTGCAACTTTATCTGTGTTGTGTCCTGGCAGTCCAGTGACCTGTGACTTGATTGAGGAAACTGTGTGAACACCTGCTGCAGGTTATTTGGGCGTCAGCTGCTCTGAGTTTAACAGTCACATTTATAAGATGAGCTTAAAACTGTTTTTGTTAGTCAGCAGAGAGAGAGAGAGAGAGAGAGAGAGAGAGAGAATGTGTGTGTGTGTGTGTACCTGCAGCATGATGATATCTTTGTCGAACATTTCCACTCTGCACTTGACATTGTGATAATAATAAATCTGAAACACACAGACAGACTGGTGATGTCACTCATTAAATTTAATGTGAAGCTTTTACAGATCATATTTTTGCTTGTCTAAGAAACATTCCATTAGAGACATATGTTAACTGTTCTCATACAATCAGTGACAGGTCGGTGTAAGTATCATTTTACTTGTATTTCAGCAGCTCTTTCATTGTTAAATGAACAAATGAAAAGTCCAACTTACAGACAAGTTTGTGCTAAAATGAATGACACCTTGGAAGCTGCTGACCAACATGAATGCAGAGAAGGTGTGCCAAAATCAAACTAATCTAAGTTGGAGCCTCAATCACAAAACATGGTCAATTGTTCTGACTCGAAACGATGTTTAACTGAAAAAATCACAAAGTTTCTGTTGAGTCTCACAGAAGTTAAAGGTCCTCTGATTCTTAGAGCTGGTCATGTGACCCGTCGCTGTTTTCAATAAACATATAATAATCTTGAACTTTTAATCCAGGTTTGGATGGCGGTGAATTGAGAAAGTTCACACCGTTTCGGCAGCTGATTGGCTGATCACTTTAGTATTCCACATCAGATATCAACTCACCTGATTGATCAAAGAGAAGCCGTTTCTCCTCCACATCCCAGCATGCACCTGGGCACAGAGCACCAGGCAGCGAAGGGGAAGTTCGATCAGGAGAGGGGGGCTGAGTTCACCCTGAGGGCGCGCACACACACACACACACACACACACTGGCGTCCAAATTCACACAAGCATGCACACAAACAACTGCCTAATACTCGGG
>JAQLOL010000003.1:28943564-28954200 GCA_029783665.1 Naso thynnoides
TTATTATTATTATTATTATCATTATTATTATTATTATTATTATTATTATTATTATTATTATTATTATTATTATTATTCCTCAGCAGGTGAACTCAGTCCAGGCTGGTCAGTGTAGTAACCAGGTAAGTAGGCAGATACTCACCACAATAACAGACTTGGCCTGTTCACAGAACTGGAAATCTCCGTAACGAACTGCTTTCCTTCCCTGCACACACAAACACACAAAACATCCCCCAGTCCTTTCAGCTGACAACACAGACATCCTCATTTATGATGTATCTGTTAAGTCTGATTTATGTGATATATATACAGTATGATGAGTGTGAGGTATATAAGTTATATGATGATGTTTACTAACGTCTCGGTCCACAGTGGTGGCAAAGCTGACAGCTTCTTTCTGGCTGCAGTTGACAGCTTTCTGCAGAGTGTAGATCACCTGTTCATACGTGTGGACCTCATCATTAAACAACATGCAGTAGTAGGTATCTCCTTTCTCCCTGAACACACACACACACACACAGAAGGTATCAGTGCAGAACACCATCATTATCAGTAGCATGCTTTTACTCAGGCTGCACTGATCGTGAACTACAACACAGATCTTTGCTGCATTTCTCTCTTCAGAATTTAAGTGATTCTTGCTTCACATAAATGTCTGAGCTACGCTGTGCAGAGTTTGACATTAGACAACAGGTTTAACTTTTATCTGCTGAGGAAGGGAAATTTCTCATGCAATCAGGACCCAGGAGGGAATTGACATAGATTTTTGTGGAAACACAAATACTAAAACTTCAACTTTTATACAGTGTGTGAGAGTGTGCTGTTGGATAATTTACACACTGAAGACAAAGAGCTAGCATACCACTGTAATTAAGAGCAGATACTTCTAACTCACTTTAAAACCTTGAAATGAATGAAAATGTGCACAAATAGGTGTTATAGATTGCATCTCAACCACAGCTTCGGTTGACAGGGATCAAACCACCTGCTGTGATTAACAGACGACCTTAAAAGACACTGTTGACTGCTGAAGGCTCACTTATGTCTGACTGAACCTCAATGGATCAGTTGATGCTACAGGGTCTGTTTTGTGCTGGAAATGTCATTTAGATTTACAAACAACATGTTGTGTGTGTGTGTGTGTGTGTGTGTGTGTGCGTGTGTGTGTGTGTGTGTGTGTGTCTCCATACGGTGGCTCCAGTCCTGCAGGAAGTTGGTCTTCCTGTTCCCAAGTCAGCATGTCCACAGCGTATTTTAGGATGATGGAGAAGATACTGTAACCTCGAGCAACCATATCAGCTGGAAGCTGAGCTACAGGATCCTGAAGGGACAAACAGTAAAGAGGGAATGTAACAACAATAACAAGAACAATAAAATAATAATCTTTATCTTTTTTGTAAGTTAAAAGTGCTTTGAAAACATAAAATTCCGTGAAGTCCAGATGACATGTGAAAAAGTTGTTTACTCTTTCATAAAAGAATGAAAACTGGTACAGTTGTACAGATCAGAGCCCAGTTGTTGAAAATTTTCAGATGAGGAACCATCACAAATTTGCCTTGTGGTTGCCATTGGCAGCCACCAGTATTATGTATATCATACTGAAGTTCCTTTGTCATGTCATTGAATTCACCATAAACTATTCACTTGAACAGTTCATGATTTTATATGTGGTGTCACAGTAATCCTTGATCATCAGATCACAGGGGTAGACATCACCTTTCCTGTGTTATCATGTTTGGTTCAGGAAATATGATGCAAAATACAAAATACAGCTATGGTGGACAGTGAAATGGCTGTCATAGCAACCACAAGGCATTTGTGATGGTTCCAACTTTCATGCTTTTATAAAAAACAGTGATTGATACACCTCACAGCATGTGGACTAACACAACGATACATGAAAAAATCATAGAGCAAGAAAACAAAACATTAAAAAAAACATGAAACAGACACACACAAACACACGTGTATGATATCAACCTGCCGCAAGGCCCGGACAGACAGTCTGTGTGTGTGTCAGGTGTCTGTCTCACCTCCTCTGCGTCTCTGTTGGTGCCTGTAGGTGTGTGTTTGTGGCAGTAAGGACCCTTCTTCCAGGCTTCAGCATCTCCACAGTCACAGAAACCTCCACCTCCTGACGTAGTCATCTACAACACACACACACAGAGTTCAATCATAAACACACACACACACACACACACACACATTTTTCTTCAAATACTAATCCTGATTTTTTCAGTACAGAGGATTTGGTTCCATACATCCTGTCTCCCAAACTTTTATTGTGAAGACCATTTTTTTATGTCGACGTACTAACACACTCAGACAGAAATTCTAGAATTCTACCCAAACGTTTTAGCAGGGCACCAGTTGTTATCTATGTGCAGCATGCTAGTTGTCTTAGCATACAAAGTCAAGCTTGTGTAGTGTCAATGCTTCAGGATGACAATCACCTAGAGGATCCTCCCCTTCCATTAGATCTGTTGTATGGTGCAAAGCAGAAGAGTCTAACTGTGTGCCAAAACCGTTCAGCTGTCTCTGGTTAGGAAACACTTCAGCATTTCATCAGTGAATGAATTGTTGAGCAGAATGAAACAGAAACAGAATGGATTGCAGGCCCGTTTCATATCATATTGTTCACGATAACACTGCTGTAATTCTACCTGATACAAAAAGCTACACTGCTTATGATAATGGCAGAATGGCAGTGCTTTGTTAGCCAAATGCTAACAGAGTAAGCTACATGACAACACGGTCGCTGGCTGTTAGAGCTCTCTCTGTTTCCTGTCTGTCTCTTTTAAATGTCAAAATAAAAGCCAAAACTTGACAACATTAAAGTAGAAAAACAAGCATAGCTAAAAGGAAAAGTCACACTTCTGTCAGGTCCACAGTGGAAGCTCAAAAAGGGGAGAGGCCTCTGTAGAGTGGAAGAGGTTTGTTTGAAAGATTGAGAACAAACCACCGCAATATGTACGAAAGGGGGCAACACAACTAACTCATCTCATCAGATCATCTCAGAAACACGTGCTTGAGTATGGGGAAAGCTCACTGGCCCAGCATAGCATCACTGCACAAACTGTTCCCAGCAGTTTGTCATGTCATCACGAATACTGTCACAGAAATACACTAAAATATTATTTTCAGGCCATATCAAAGACGGTTAATAAGAGGCCAGATCTCCCACTGACCATTCACTTCCTGTATTAGTGTCACGTGGCTTTTGCCACAGCTCCGCCCTTTAAGGGAAGGAAGAAGTCTTGAGTCCATTCATTCTTATGGGAGAAATGAACATGATCACAGATCATGATCAATTCTTTCATCTCATTGTCACTAAGATACACATTGGACCCATTTTTTACAAGGTACATACCTTCCAACCATTTTGATACAAAAACAGTATTTTTCAGACACACAAATCAATAGAAAATTAACTTTGTTAAGAGACCTGTCTCTGTTTCAGCAACACATAGGCCTACTCTCTCACTAGATCTGGGAACAGGTGCTTCCCGCCTTGCTTCGCAACGAACATAAATGGACATTTAAATGGACTTATAGCTGAAACCAGTTGAAAGTTGGTTCCTAAACTGTTTCCACGGGAGATGTGACTCCACCCACTTAGGAGACAATAAGTATATACTATTTCACACCATTGGCACAGCGGGGGTTCTTGTGTTAATAGTTACTGTCTTTGGCCATATCTCTCAAACTGTAAGAAGAAAAATTCCTGAGTGTTCAGGCAGCCTCTTAGAGCAGATTCAGAACGGAGCGAGAACTAATGCTAGAGGTCATCTCTGTGGACATGTGATCATACTCAGTCCAAAAAACACAGAAATAAAGTATCTGCTCAGAGCGCTTCACGTGTGCGTCAGGGTAAAAAAAACCAAAAAAACACTTCAGGCCAGAGTCGTACAGAGCAGCATCACAGGCATCTCTGATTTTTCTTATGAACCACAGAATATAAAATACATTTTTCAAACTTTTAATTTGCCATGTTTTGTTTTCTTTGATATGTCACCAAACACACACACATACACACGAAAACAACAAGAAAAACATTCACTCAGAAAGAGCAGTGAGAAGTGTGCGTGCGTGTGTGTGTGTGTGTGTCACATGCAGCAGACAGACTCTCTGCTGAAGTGTGTTAGTGTCTCTTTAGCAGCTGACAGGTCAGCAGCTACAAACAAACTGATTTCCTCGAGAGTTTGAATTAAGAATAAAATGAAACCAAGTTTACATTGTGACTCAGTTACTGAGGCCAGTGACGCTGTACTCATGTTTGTGTTGCAGGCGCAGAGAAGAGCAACAATGTGACATCAGTGCACCTAAACACACACTGTCAACACCACGTACAGCACACAGCGTCCTCTGAAAACACACCTGTGTTCGTCTTCTGTGTCTGTGGAGCTGCTGATGCTCTGTTGTGTGTGTTTGGTTGTGTTGTGTGTCTTTGGTTGTGATGGTCTAATCAATTAAATGTTCAGTCAATTAATTAGGCCTGAATAATTTAACATCTGAGTGATGCTGTTGATGAGAGGACAAACAAGATTATGCAGATATTTAATAGACTGAAAAACGGTACTGCAATAGGTCGTTTTCTGGAAATGACAAAACATCATGTCTCAAAATCATCTCCTCACGAATTAATGAGCCTTTATTGTCACTTATACAAGTACAAGCGAAATTACAGATTTCTACACATTGCCTATGTGTTAATTTCTGCGCAGTAGGGCAGCTCTTCATCTATAAAATCATGGACAAAAAGACATATTCAATACGAAAGTCCGTTTTATAAAGTATGACTAACAGATTATTTAAACCAACCAGGATTTTTTGTCAGACAGTCTGTACAACTCCACTAAAATGTGCATGACATATGGACTGAGCGAATAAATGAGGAAATGAAACCTTGTTTTTTGGCTGTGAAAGAAGGAGGAGACAGAGGGAAACTCAAGGTTTGTTGAAGACAACCTGTTCACGACCAGGTTAGCTTTACAGACTCAGTTACCCTAGTAATTGACTTAGAGCTTAGGTTTCCTCTATGTTAAACGGGCTGGAGTAATTCCTTTTTCTCAAGTGTCACTTACCTCCACCTAATGAAACCGACAACCCAGAGTTTCCCTCATTTCAGAGTTAACAGACCCAGAGTTTTCACTAAACATGCTTTGTGAAATGAGCCTGCACTACAGACTAAAACCGCTGTTCCTCAGTCAGCAGGTGTGTGTGTGTCAGTGTAACAGCAGCAGGGTGGGTCATTTATCTGCTTTCACACCTGCCAGCTGGTGTGTGTGTGTGTACTGGTTTTAGTGACCAATTTAGGACCTTTTCTTGCATAACCACTGACCGTGTAAGGATCTATAGTCCTCACGGGGACCAAAGACCGTTCCTATTGCTGCATGACTTGATTTCTGAGCTCCTGGTTTAGTGGGGAAGGTATGAATTGAGGTTAGGTTAGGGTTAGGTTGTACAAATGAATGGAAGTCAATGTAAAGCCCTAACAAGATTATCTGCACGAACCTGTGTGTGTGTGTGTGTGTGTGTGTGTGTGTCTACTTACCCTATATCGATGCTCTTTGTGAATACTGCCCAGAAAGCACTGCATGCACAGGACACAGGTTGGATCGGCTGCACACTCCCTGACACACGCACACACACGTGCACACACACACACAGAGATCCCAATTAATACCTGATATGAATGTCTGTGCGCGTGTGTGTGTATGTTTTTTAAATGTATTACCAGTGTTTTAAATTCATGTTTTCAAATGATCGTCATGTTTGATGTTGTATGTTTGTAATTATGATTCCATTCAAACGGCACTGAAAACCAACTAAAAAAAAAAGTCCTAAATCTGAAAATGTCGTAAACTGTTCACTGCTTGTTCATCTGAGAGTTTTCTAGTCAGTCAGTGTTCATCACAGTGTCAGATAAAAAGCACAGGGATAACATCTTAAACATAAAGAGAAGCACATTAGCTGCGCACTAAGAATCCTTGTGACATCATATGCTGCTGGTTTGCTAACGATAGAAGCTGAAACCTGAGGCTGAGCCTGAGGCTTTTGTTTCTTTTTTTCCATGATTTCAAGACATATTTGTTGTTCACAAAGTCACAGGAAAAGTCTGGTGGGTATGGATGCATTGACAGTAAGTGTCCTTTCAGAATGTACTGCAGGATGTAAAAGGGAAAGCATAATAATGTCAGGGAGGGTCCTCTGTGTATGTGTACATTTGAGTGTGTGTGTGAGTTACCTGCAGGAGTAGGTGGGCTCTCCCACCTTGAACACATGTCCACACAGTGGGGACGGCTGGTTCTTCTCCTGCAAAAGGGTCAGGCCGGATGCTGGCTCCTCTCCCAGCAGGAGCCACTCCAGAGGGGCCAGGAGGAGAAGCTGACAGGCCAGTTCCTCCCTCTGCTCCTCCCTGCTGCTGCCTCCACTCGGACCCAGGCAAAGGATTTTAGGTACATACACAGCCAGGTGACGATAGACCTCCTGCTGCAGGTCGGCTGCCACAAGCCACCGCTGAGAAGGAGAGGAGGAGGCTGTGAGTTCTTGTTGTTGTACTGCAGTAATCCACATTGTCCAAAAGTACCCTTGTTCTGTACATATGTAGTACTTCTCAACTGTACTTCAATAGCGGATCAAGCATCAAGGATCAAGGACATGTTTATTATTCCCAAGGAGTAATTTGTTGTACAGCCAGCAGTAACAAGACAACAACAAATAAAACAAGGAGCAACGAGAAAACACCAAAGAAGAGCAGATCAATGCTAACAGTGTTTGCACTCAAGATTTTGCCTCCCCTCTAAATGTGTGACAGTCATATCTAATAAAGTGCTAAGTGTGTTGTCAACCCCTCAGCATGACCCGCAAGCAAACTGGAGTGGATCCAACTGTGTGCTTCCCTCACAATATACTCTAATGTTTTCATGACAAGGGAGGTTAGTGCCACAGGCCTATAATCTTTGAAGGATTTTGGGGCTTTATTTTTAAACATTGGTTGTTGCCACATCCACATTAACCTTTAGGTGCATGTACACAAGCCTGAGAAATAATTGTGGAAATTCCCTTTGTGGGTAAAAGCGTTGTAGGGATACAGACTAGGCTTCAGCAATATCTAAAATTTAATATCAAGATCTTGTCCCACCCAAGTATCGTGACAGACAATATTACTGTTGGGGGATTCACCATTTGTCCTGCTTTAAACACAAAATGTTGCCAAATTGGCAAGCTGACATTCTTCTTCGCAACTAAGTCCTACATGTCTGCACGGTAAAATGCTGCATGCATGCCCAAATCATGCAAATGGACCTGTGATAACCTCTCCACCTCGTCCAATAGCAACACACGTTGCCTTAGTCAACATGACAGTTTCACGTGTATTTTCTTTAAAAAAAACAACAACAACAAAAAAACCCAACAACAACGAACCAACAAACAAGCCTGAACAGGGCTCCAGATGAACTTTTTACATGGGTTGCACTGGGGCGCCTATTGTTTTCATTTGGGTGCATCAGCACATAATTTAGGTGCACCCAAAATTTTTTGCTGCACCTTTCGGCACCACAATAATACAACTATTATATCTTTTATTGACAGTAACTTATATGGGCTTGTTTGTATCTTTCTGTTTGCCATGTTCATTATTTAACTAATTTAAAAATTACCTAATGTTTTTAGCTTGCAAACTCGACTGAACCACTTTGTGTTACTTTTTTGTTTGTACAAAAAATGCTATTCAAATAAAGTCTGACTGACTGATTTAACAGATCACAGACTTAAAAAGAAGAAACTTGATTAATCCCCCTGAGGAAATTGATCCACAGCATTTGACTCATCCTATTCATAGTTAACCTTAACTACACACACTAGGAGCCACAGGGACCAACTCCAGATCTTTGCCAGTGCCTTGGTTAAGGCCACTGACAGGAGTATTAATCCTAACATACATGTCTTCGATGATGGGAGGAAATCAGAGCACCCAGGGAAAACCTATGCAGGCACAGGGAGAACATGCTAACTCCACACAGAAAGGACCTGTATTCAAACCCAAGACCTTCTTGCTATGAGGAAACAGTGCTAATCACTAACGGGGTTTTAATATGGCCAGGAAGCAGCACAGTAGCACAGGAAAAAAAAGTAATTTTAAGCATAAAAAGTAGTTTCAGTTTTAATTGTCAAATCTTATCAATTTGATCAATTTGTTGTTACAGCCCTACATTAAAATATAATCATGCACAATGACTAAGGGAGACACTCCACGAGCCCCTCGGGTTTTCTTGTCTTCCTTGCACATGCTTTATAGCTTTAAACTCCACCAGGCACTTTACACTTGCTATAAGCTTGTCAGCTTTGTTGCAAAGAGAACGAACATCAGTCATGGTAACAGTGAAAAGGGTTAATGTTATCTGAGATTGACCTCCTTTTTTAGCCCCTGGCTAACACTACCATGTTTTTCCTTTTCCTTGCACTCATCATCTTAGATGTCCAATTGCGGTTCCACAAAGAGGCATTTGGATAGATGATCTCTGCAGGAAAAACTGCTAAAGGATCCACAGTTCCCTCCCCAGAGTTATGTATAAGCAGGAGTAAAGCAGGACTGTACCGGTAAGGCTTCTGGTGCTCACAGTGCTGTCATTAGCTGCAGATTAATCAGCTTTCTGTTTCCTGTTCAAGTCAGTGACATACTGATCCAGATAAGACCTCACAACACTGCAGCTAACAGCCTAACTCTGAGCTAATACCCTGCTAACATTGCTAACACTGCATTAACACTGGTAACATCAGGCTGACTCTGAGCTAACACCCAGTTAACATTACTAACAATAACACTAGTAATACCAGTCTAACTGAGCCAACACTGAGCTAACATCACTATCAGTACATTACTATTAGTTAACACCAGGCTAACTCTAAGCTAACACCCTGTTAATTCTGCTAACATTGCATTAACAATGCTAACATTAGGCTGACTCTGAGCTAACACCAAGCTAACACTGTTAACTGCATGAACATTGGTAATACCAGGTTACCTAAGAACTAACATCACATTAACACTGGTGACACCAGGTTAACTCTGTGCTAACACCCAGCTAACACTGCATTTGCACTGGTATCATCAGGCTACCTCAAAGCTAACACCCAGCTAACATTGCTAACATTAACACTGATAACACCAGGCTAACTCTGAGCTAACACCAAGCTAATATTGCTAACACTGCTACAATAACATTTTAAAGCTACTGTGCTGGAATTCACCTGCACCAATGCAGATAGCACTGATGAGCTGGACTGCTTTTTATGATATATGCTTTACAGATTTTTGCACAGTTGTA
This sequence comes from Naso thynnoides, assembly GCA_029783665.1. NCBI lineage: Eukaryota > Metazoa > Chordata > Actinopteri > Acanthuriformes > Acanthuridae > Naso > Naso thynnoides. The sequence goes on from JAQLOL010000003.1 coordinate 28,952,897, forward strand.
CAATTAAGTATTCAATGAACTGTTTTCTACATTTACTGTATCAAGCTGATATTTTCCTCTTCTCATTCTACCAGTCAGAAGCCCAGATAATTTCCAGTATCACAACTGATCTAAATGTCATGATTTTACCTTCCTTATCATTCACCTCATTCCCTTCTAATACTCCTTAAAACAGTAGCTAACTGTATGGTGATAACATTACACTGTAATCACATACATACATACAGTTTTTTTTGTAAACAAAGCGTAAACAAACACAGAAGCTGTGAATAAGTTTTCCACGCCTGCAACATTCAGACAAACAAAAGTTTGACAGCACACAGTGTGCTATTGTACAGTTGTGTCTGTACCTCAACTGTCTTCTTCATCTCTCAGATTTCATCATTATTAGATTGCATGTAATAGTAATGTAAACATTTAACAATCAGGTTTAGGTTTGAGAAGTGCAGTGACATGTGTGCTTGTGTCCCAGAATGTGAAGAATAATGCTATTCTCTGTAACACCTGCGACAGTTACACTAATGTTCGAGGACGGTAAAATGTGAAAAAAATAAACGTTCGATACAGTTTTTAACGACAGAAACGTGCCGATGCCATTAAAGAACATCAAGCGTTGGTAGTACAGCTGTAATCTCGTGCTGACAGACACAGCTGTGTTAGACAGCTGTGATCTCACATCCAGATGTTTCACACATCACTCCGAGCAGCGCAGTTATTATTAGCATTAGCACTGACGTTAGCTCCGTGTAGCTAGGCTGGACTGAAAAACAAGTCGGGCTGAAGACACAGTGACCACTGAACATGTAGTTCCACTGGTAAGAGGTGAGTGTGACGCAGTGACAGCACAGGTGGGAGTCGGTGGGACCGACAGCTCGAGGAGCCGCTTACCGACGCGGTGTCTTTGGCGGAGAAATTCAGGAATTCAGAACATAAAGCGGACGGTGGATCTCTTTCGGACTGGGCCGCCGCCATCTTTCCTTCCTCTGCTCTGTGGCTGTTGGAAGGTTGAAGAAGAACCCGGAACCGGAAATCATCAACAGCTGAGGGGGTGGGCCGGATGGTCCGAATGGGCGGGGCTGGATTTGATCCCACTTCCGGCAATTCTACTTTTTCCTCTTTTATTTTTTGCACGTCAAACAATTTTGTAATTAAAAAACATATTGCAAAATGTATATGATAAAGTCAATTTTATATATATATATATATATATATATATATATATATATATATATATATATAAATACACATACAGTTTTATAGATGCAGGTTAGTTTGAGTAAACTATAAGCACCCAAAAGCCCCCT
>JAQLOL010000003.1:28977657-28993063 GCA_029783665.1 Naso thynnoides
GCATATAAATGTATTTTTTTTAGTTTTATTTTCTTTTTTTAAAATGATTTTTTCAGTCTTATAACTATCCATAGGATCTCAGTTATAATAATGATATTACCTTTTAATTTTGATGGATTGAAAAACTTTTATTGGATCTCCAGTTACTCTTCGAAGACAAAAGACATGTTTATTTACAAAGGAGTCATATTCGTCAATATCTTACCAATCAGAAGAGACCCAATAAATGTTTTGAAGCCTGGAGGTGGAGCAGCTGTTCCTGATTTTTTGTTTTTTCTGTGTGTGTGTGTATGTTATTTTAGTCGAGGTTTTCCACAATGAGAGCTAACTGATACTTTTGAGATACATGGTTTGACACACTATTGTTATGATGACTCCATTTATGCAGATCTGCCCTCTGCTCAGTTGTAGAGTCAATTAGATTCAACTTTATTGTCAGTCAGCAGGACACGGGAGTCTCTGGTTCCATTAGTGTTTCCCCTCCACTGTGTTTCTTTGAGTGTACACATGCACCATTTCTCACAAAGCTCTCAAACAAACACCACTGCTGCCAGCACAGTGGACATTTTAAAACCTCTGAAAAAACCTCAAAGATGGTTACTTGATGTGAGCAGCTTCAAGTGTCTTCGAGGGCAGGAAGCATAAGTCAGTCTCAATTAAAAAAAAAAAATTCACTTGAGACTTAAAAAAAATTGTCTGTTAATTTCTGTTGTTTTTGTTGTTGCAAAAAAAAGGTGTTACTGGTGTCTCACTGAAATATGGAAACATTTACACATATGAAAATGGCAGTAATGTATATAAGGTTGTAAGTATTACATTTTTTTGCAGTCACCTTGTTTTCAGGCTGTTTTTTTGTTGTTTTTTTTTTGTTAAAGTGAAGTGGAATTAGGGTGCCACTTTAGAAATGTTCTTATATTTCTAAATCTATTTTAGGGCTTTATACATAAGAGGGGAGATTTCCCTGTTTATATGCAAGTTTCTATGAATGACTGTGTCTTTAAAATGAGGACTGTTAGCATCAAACCTGTTAAGGAAGACAACCTGTGGTGTTGCTTTGTGTAATCACAGCAAAGAGTTCCATGTTTATTGTCAAGAGAAATTATTCTTTTTGAAATGCAATAAAAACTATTATTAAGTAAAAGCAAACCTCTATAATTTGTTTTTATTGTCCTGTTTATGAAAATTGGTCTCTTTATTTTCGCATACAACATTCAGTCCTACCTCAGTATCAGGACTTTAACACTGACCCTCACCAGCTGCCACCAGTGTCCTCTGAAGGTTTTCTGTGAGCAGGTCTTCAGTGTGACATCACGCTCCTTATGTATGCAACTGTTATCACATAATTTTGACCTAAAACCAACCTGCTGTTAATCATTTAGTTTGCATCTTAGCATTTTCTGCAATGGACCCACGTCTCTCTCAGTCAGTCAATCTGTGTCCACAGGGACAGATTTTTAGGATTGCTGACATTGGCTTTGTATGAGCTAGCGAGCCTTTAGCCAACAATAAATTAAGACAGAGTGAGACCGATCACTATTCCATTTTTGCTTAAAATTTTAAACAGTCCCTCCCGAAGGCATGCTCCCCACCTACCACTCTGAATCAGTGTGGAGATCAGTATGTGGAGTTTGCATGTTCTCCCTGCATTTGTGTGGATTTTCTCTGGGTACTCTGGTTTCCCCCAACATCAATATACATGTTAGGTCTATCTCTAGTCAGCGTCCTCAACCAGGTATTAGCTCAGAATCTGGAGTCGGTCCCTGGGTGCTGCGCTGTGGCTGCCCTCTGCTCCTCAGGAATAGGTTAAATGCAGAGAACACATTTCACTGTACACATTTTCCTTTACCTTTACAAAAAAACCCAACACACACAACAGAGACAGGTAAACAACCTGACCAGAAGCACCAACACTCAATTCAATGACCAAATGTAGAAAATGTAGAAGAGCTCAAATAGGAAATCGGCAGTAGGCTACGGTCAGTGTAAAGGGGGACGTTAACATTCTACCATTTATACAAAGTTCTTGACTGCATCATATTCGCAGAGCCGGCCCAAGGCATAAGCGAACTAAGTGCCTGCTTAGGGCCCCGTGACCAGCAGGGGGCCCCCAAGAGCGCCTGATTTTTATTTCCATATATTTTTATTTTTTGTTTGTTTTATGATAAAGTAATTTCATTATGGTAATGATGCATTTTCATGCAAAAAGACCTACACCACATGCAGATGCCACTTTGTACTGTATCACTTTGAATCCATTTGAGCCATTTTCAAGCCATGAAATGCCAATTTCTATCAGTTTGGTGTGAATGTCAGTATTAACACCAGTGCTGATGTGTTTCATCATAGTACAGTCTTATAAATCCATTTTTAACTAAAAAAAAGGTTTAAGTGTTTACAACCTCTTTAATATTAATAGGTTTATATTGACAGGTGGATTGGTGTGATATAATTTGTTGAATTTAAAAAATGAGTCTACAAATAAGGCCCCGGTCAACGATTAAATCAGGGACCCAGGAGGTGTTTTTTTACATGAAAGACGGACGTGGCAGACTGTAATATAAAAATATAAAATAATTCATTTTTTGTAATTTTTTTGTGATACATTTTTAAATTGGAGTATGATAAGAGCAGGGATATGGTCCAAAAGGTTTGAAAATGCATTTTTGAATTCAGCTTGACTTTAAAGTGACTAGAAGGAACTTTCAGTTTTTGTCAATCATAGCGGCCCCTTTGGACAAAAGTGGTGGTGACACAAGCGCCTACTGCCACACAGATCTTTGGTAGCCTGTGCCAGGCAGGCAGAACTCCACACTGGCAACACATGAATTTGTTTTGGAAGCGAGTGAAAAAGAGACCGTGATGAGTTAATGTATTTATAGGTGACTGTGAAATTAGTTCTAAGCCTGTTGTATGGCAGTAATGTCCCTCAAGACTTAGTACCTCTGTTTTCTGTAGGCTAGTCACAGTCATTTGCATTAATGTTTATGCTAAGGTGCAAACTAAAAGCCGTAGACTTAGAATATAATTATGTTACTGTTATTGCACAGAACAACAGAATTAAACAAACAAACAAAAAAGTTGCTTCGCCTAAGTTCGTGGGGATTAGGACCCGATCATGGGCATTAATAGTAACTACATAAAAATAGCAGTCTATCCGCTGAGGGTATCATTTGCTGTTCCAGGGAATTTATAATCATCAGAGGAATCATGAGACTTTCATAAAAATGTCAAAGTTCCTCATAATTACTTGAAAAACAGAAAAGGGATGATGATCAGGAGACTGTGTCCATGTCTTTAAGAAAGGCCACAGTAAGCAATGTCTGCACATAATACACTAAACTTTTTTATCAATCACTTGTTCAGTTAGATGCAAAAAGTTTTTTTCCACTGTAGTTATTAGCTGAAGTACGGTGAGAGTCTGCCCCCCTAGATGAAACCATTCTAAGCTAATGAATACAACACACAGCTCAGAGCACAAAAAAGCAGTAAAAAAACCTCTCTGCTCCTGCAGAATGAAAAAAAAATCAAACAAAATGAGTGTACAAGTATGACCTGAGGGTATATACTACAAAGCGAGATTAACAGGTTAGTAAGGTTTGTTGAATCTTAAGTCAGAGTTTTGAGCGTCACGAAGGGGGCTCTCTTTTAACGTGGCTAAATCACCATGGCAACATAATGTAATGAACCTGGAGAGACACGACGCCTTGGGCCACAGGGTTGAAACCTTTGACTGACTAGTCAGCGTCATGGTCTGCAATCCAGGTGACCTGGGTTCAAAACCCCCTCCCTCCTTCTTCGCTCCATTGGTAGTGATGAAGTGGATGAATTGTTGAATTCTGGGTAATGATGGAGATCATTAGATATGAGGGAGAGGACAAAGAAAAGAAAATGTAAAACAAAATGACAGAAAGGAGGAGAAAGAAGAACAAAAAGAGGAGGAGGAGGATGAAGAGAAGCAGCATCCCCATCAGTCTGTCAGATACTGAAGAGGATTGTGGAGGTTCAGATTCTCAGCAGCTCAGAGTGAGTAATCTATTTTTCACACATCTAAATCTTCATACGAGTGGTGAAATAAATATTAAGCCCATATTAACTTCACATGGTTAGCAATTTTTTGCCAACAGTCCTCCCTAGTTGGCAGCAACTTGTTGCTTTTAGCTGTTATGATTTTTTTGTACTCCTCATATTCTTCCATGATTATAATTTGCTCCTGACTGAAATATGCAGCATGACAGCAATCCATTTTTGCTGGAAGAAGAATCAAATGACAATCAAACGCCCCTTTTTATGGGAATGCGCACAGTCTAATCAGGAGGACCTGGCTTGACAAAGCAAGTTGAAAACCACCGTCATGGTACTCATTATCTCTGATTGGGGCTTTAGGTTTTGTTGAGCTGGCTCTTACAAAGAAAGCCTCACTATGTTGAGCTGGCTTCACAGTACAGCCCTCTTACGCCACACCCTCTGCACCACTGCCACCGACAACAACCACAAAACTTGAGGAGGTTTGAACTGCTAACTACAACAGAGGAAGTACAACAGCCATAATCAATACAATACACACACGCGCACACACACACACACACGCGCACACACATACAGTTTCAAAAGAAATATACATACATGTTACATACATGTTATGTGAGGCTTGTACTGTTAAATAAAATTTAGTAAAAAGTGAAGAAAATCAGTCCTAACAATTTATGATCACTCCTTTACAGTTAAAAGAGGAAAGACAGCTTCCCATATGACAACAAAAGGATGAATCAGTGCTTGGTAAGGAGGTGATTCTGTCCTTGTGCAAACTAATTATTTCATCACCGTGATTGGCTGATTATTATTATGTTGAGCAAAATTATTACAGAGCAAACAATTTAAAAAAGAGTAAAACCTTGGAAAGACAGAGACTAACTTCCTTTAGATATATTTACTTCTAAATCAGTACCAATAAAAATATGATTATCTGCAGTGAACATATGCATCCAGCAGGGAGTGCCAGTTCTTCGTGGTGAGCTCTGCAGGTCATTAATGAATTAATGAAGTTGGACTCATTATTCATAGATAATCTGCTTTTGATGCTCACTGTAATATAAAAGGAAAATGAAGTGAATGAAATGTTGAATTCTGGGTAATGATGGAGATCATCAGATCTGAAGGAGAACAAAAAGAAAAGAAAATGTAAAACAAAATGAGAGAAAGGAGGAGAAAGGAGAACAAAAAGAGTAGGAGGAGGATGAAGGGAAGCAGCATCCCCCTTCAGTCTGTCAGACACTGAAGAGGATTGTGGAGGTTCAGATTCTCAACAGCTCAGACTGAGTGTTTTTTGAATCATCAACTCTGATCCTCCTCCTCTCAGACACGAAGAGGAGGAGGAGGAGGAGGAGGAGGAGGAGGATATACTGCTACTGCTGCTGTTCAACGAGAGGAATCAAACCAAAAAGTCAAAAAGAATCCAATGATGCACTTCCACGAATGATCAGCTTCAGATGATTTGAAAGGTGTGAAGCTTCATGTTCGACACTGAAATCTGGTGAGTTCTTTTTTTTTTTTACTTTGATGTGTAAGCTGATTCTGATTCAGTTCAGTCTGCTTGTAACGTTCAACAGAAAATAAACTGAAAAGGACGAGAGAACGTGAGAAAGAATCAGAGGATTTAAAAGCAATCTAGGCCAGTAGGTTAATACTAAAAGAATTTATGTTGTTAGTTACTGATATATTTTTACTTTTTTTTCTTATTTTATTCAAGAACCGAAGATGATGAAGCTTTAACATGAGGATGAAAAAGAAGAACAGCTTCTATTTGAGATGGAAGACGGAGTCTGGAAACAGGAGGTGGAGGTTTAATTAACAAAGGAAGATGCTGGGAAGCAGTTTTAGCTTTTTTGCAAATGGACAATAGAACTGCTTGAATTTTTAAGAGGATGGAGTTTGTAAGCAGCTTTTTTTAAAAAAAACAAAAATTGAAGTTTGGCTGCTGAACTGTATGTCATATTAACAGAAGCTTAAGTTGAGAAGCTGTTTTTCAGACACAAAGATGAAGATGGAAGCAGCAGCTGGTGGTATAACAAAAGAAAAGTAGCCTCAGGTTTTTTAATAAACCGACAAAGTTTGGAAACAGTTGACATTTTAACAAAGAAAAATATTAAGTTTGGAAAGCAGCAATCTATGTTTTTCGTCACATGAATTAAAGTTTGGAAGAAGTCTTTGTGAAGTAAAATAATATGAAGTTTGGAAGCCGCCTTTGCATTCTGAACGTTGGCGGACGCAGGTTTTCTTTTTCAGCCGAGTTGATGAAGCGCCTTCCTCTGAGCAGACTCAGCCGGCTGCATCGCTGTGTGTCGGAGAGCGAGTTGCTGGAGCTCTGTGATGACTACGACCGTGACAGAAATGAGTTCTTCTTTGACCGACATTCAGAGGCCTTCAGCTTTATCATGCTCTACTTGCAGCATGGGAAGCTGCGTTTTGTCCCACACATGTGTGAGCTGTCCTTCTATAATGAGATGCTGTACTGGGGCCTTGAAAGCGCCGATCTGCAGCTGTGCTGTCAACGACGCCTTGATGACCGCATGTCTGATTGCTTCGTTCACTTCTTCCCTGAGGAGGAGCCGCAGAGCCACGAGGAGCCCCAGAGCCCCTGGCTGGAGAGGATGAGGAGGACATTCGAGGAGCCCACATCCTCGCTGGCAGCACAAATCCTCGCTTCTGTGTCTGTGCTGTTCGTGCTCATCTCCATGGTGATGCTTTGTGCCAGCACTTTACCAGATTGGAAAACTGCTGAGAGCCTTGACCAGCACAGGTAGGACAAGAAGACACTGTGTAGGCATCCATAGAGCATGCATATGCATTTGTGTAATCTATGCGTTGTACTTCGTTTCATGTGTTTATAACTAATTCTTGTCTCTGACTCTGGGTCAATCATCTTGCTAACATAGGATGTATTTGTTAACGTTGTCTTTCTGGTTGCTCCTCATCTTTCCTTCCTGTTGTCATTCCTCTCTTTCCTCTTTCTCTGATTGGCTGTCCCTAATGTAGGATCATCGAGGCAGTGTGTATCGGTTGGTTCACAGCAGAGTGTGTCATCCGTTTCCTTGTATCTCGGGATAAATGCCAGTTTGTCCGTCGTCCTCTGAACATCATCGACTTGCTGGCCATCACACCATACTATGTCTCTGTTGCTGTCACAGTGCTGACAGGGGAGAACTCTCAACTGCAGCGGGCCGGCGTCACGTTGCGAGTCCTGCGCATTATGCGAATCTTCTGGGTGATCAAACTAGCACGTCACTTTCTGGGCCTGCAGACGCTTGGCCTGACACTGCGACGCTGCTACCGAGAAATGATGATGCTGCTAATCTTCATCTGCGTTGCCATGGCGATTTTCAGTGCTCTGGCCCAGCTACTGGAGCATGGTTTGGACCTGGAGACTGGAAACCAGGACTACGCCAGCATCCCTGCAGCCTGCTGGTGGGTCATTATCTCAATGACAACAGTGGGGTATGGAGACATGTACCCTGTGACGGTAGCGGGCCGCGTGCTGGGTGGCCTCTGTGTGGTGAGCGGCATTGTGCTGCTGGCGCTTCCTATTACCTTCATCTACCACAGCTTCGTTCAGTGCTACCATGAGCTCAAGGTGCGCTCAACCCGCTGCACCCACAGTCTGTCTGCTGAATTCATCAACTGACTAATGAGCACTTATGCTGCTGAGGTGGGCACAACCACAAAAAGTTCATCGATGGTGCCATCATCACCTAGACAGGAAGTACTTTGGAAATTCATGACTCAGAACCACCAAAAACTACAAAACGTCACTTCAGGTCTCTCCCTTTCATGGAACATTTTTGATGACCCTTTCGATATTCAAGCTATACAGAATTTAAAACTCGTCATACACATGCATGATCACATCTCAGTTAGCTAGTAAGCAATGTTAGCTGTAGCATGAGACTTGTTTAGAAGCAGCTCTGTTGCAGCCTCCCCTCCCTGTTTTTGCTCCAGTTCGCGTTTTAATTCGTTTGTTGTTGCGCTCTCTATTAAATTCAGTTTGAACTGGTTTGAAACAGCTGCAGGGAAAGTTGCAGCGGTGTAAACTGGTTTGTCTCAGCTTGAGCTTGAGCTGACTAATGGTGTCACTTGCAGACACTGTTTTTGGCAGAGGCAAGTCAGAGAATAAGGCGTGAACAGCTAATCAGCTCATACCACCGTCACCAGTCGCTAAGACCAGCATAGACTAGCCAATCAGGACAGAGAGTACAGAGAGTGTCACATATTGGGAAATAGAACAGGAGCAAAAAGATTTTTACTCATCCAAAATACAGAGGCATGTACAGAGATCTTAAGATACTCTCAGACCAATTCATTGGTATTAGTCAGTATTTTTTCTAAATAGAATACAAAAGAATTATTGATGTTTACCCTAAAGCCTAAAGCTACCAACTACAGCTTTAGTTTAAGTAGACTTTCTTAATTCAAACAACCTCTGAAAACAGGAAGTAAATAATTTTGTGCTTTTGGTCCAATATCTATGCAGTTTTAAAATCAGCTTGCACTAAAATTTGACAATAGTCAATTGGCTGGTTTATAACAACCCAACAATCTTTTGGCCCTCCTCTGTAGCAGGAAAACTGGATAAGTGTTTTGTAATGGTTAATGTATGGAATGATAAGAGAACGATACGGTAAATGCAACGTGCTCTGATTTAAGACTACTAGTTTTATATAAACTTGCATTTATTTTTGGCTTTTTTGTTATATTATGTGTGGTTTTGTAGCCTAGTTTGATATACTAATTTCACAAATGTGTGTTGGTCAGAATCTATTAATTAATTTTCCATTTTAAGTGGCAGGAAATGGGCATTGCAGTGACAGCACTGTCCGCTTTGACAGTTTGATCTCATTTTTGTGAGCTGGACCAACCTGCACACTCCAGACAATCTCCTTTTCAAACTCAGAGACCAGAATTTACCTTGAAAACAGATTTGCTGATTACCAAATATTCTAAACTTTGTTTTACTTAAAATGAATAACTTTTTAAAACATCAAGCCATGTTTTAAAACTTCCAGTTATCTTTCTACTCCATTCAGAAGCCATTCCAACTCGTTTCCAGCAGCAATATAAATTATTATCACCAGCAAATAAAACAAGTCAGATAAGATATTTTATAAATGTACAAATACTTGAGGACCTGGCACTGAACCTTGTGGAACTCCTACATCTAGATGTCAATGAAGTATTCAGCAGTGACTTCAGATTTCAGTTGGTTTTAAAATTCAAACCCTGTTGCTTTACTTCAATAAAAGTAAACAAATTTTCCTTCAGTTATAATCAAATGACATCAATGCTTCCAGGGTTCCTCTAGTTTTTGTTTGTTGTTGTGTTTTTAGATCAGAAAAGCTGGGTCAATGGTAAAATTAAGTGACACCAATATTTTCCTCCTCAGCTCTCCGTCTTGTTTATGTATAACACTTTCAGATTTGATTTTGATAAACTTTTCAGCAGATCTTTGTCATCTCCAGAGGATGTATCCAAATGACCGTGTTCTTTTCCTTCAGAACACAAACAGCTCAGAAAGAACAAGAAACATTGCAGATCTCCTTTCCGTACCTCAGAGGATGAACTCTTTAATGTGGATTGTCCTGCAGTGCCCCACCAGGACCAGCTCCACATATATTTGTGTCTGTAAGGAACGATGACCCTCCTTTCTCCTCTCTGGACCTCCAGGGATTAATCAGCAATCTGTGGTGTAACTTGATCTGTTGGGACTGGCTGGACACCATGCATTGTTTCCATGGTGACAGCAGACCTAGAGACAGGAAGTTGATGTCGGAAACATTTGGTTTTGAATGTCAGGAGCTGCTGGGGTGTGAATTATCTTAATGAGGACACTTCTTCTTCTTTGGTGTGAACTATTGCTGGGTTTAAACCAAAGCACAACTACTTATTATAGTAGTTGTGAATAGACTATCTCTTCAGCATTTATTCAGTCGCACTACTCTCTCTCTTTCTCTCTTTCTTTCTTATTAGAGCTATGTCCATCAACAAAAACACAATTTTACCATTTTAATGTTCTCAATTTCTTGATTAAATCCAGATGAGTTCTTTATTACAGGACCAAGTTGTGTATTTCTAAAGGAAATTGTTTGAAATTATTCCTAACTGGCTGAAAATCTCTCAGACTGACATTTGCTGGGTCTTTCAGGATGTGCCACACAGAGGTCAGTTCATGAATGAATGCAGGTTTACAAAACTACTGAGAGTTTTTAGGAGATAAGGAAGTCTCTGAGGTAGAGAATAGACACCTCAAGAAGTAACCTGTCTCCAAATATTACAAAATATAGTTTCATCATTTTTCACTGACAAAAAGGCAGACTGTGAAACTCTTCATTATTCTCTCCAGAGAAGAATAAAAATGCTTAATATTTTCTATTTATATATATATATATATCACAGCAGTTAAAAGTCCAACTCAATCATGACCTCCCAGTAAAGAAATGCAGTTATCAAGTGGTAATATGAGGCTTTACCCAGACAAAAACAGGTGTTTTGTTGCAGAAACACCTGGTTGGCCAATCATTTCAAATGTCAGTAGTGATTTTAGGCTGCTGCTGTGCAAACTGCAGGGGATGCCATGGAAACTCACAAAGGTGGCCACAATCCAGAAGAGTGAGTAAAAAGTCGACCGCAGTCAACTTTTGAACAAAAACAACAACAACAACTACTACAACAGCAAACAATAGAGCCCTAAAGTCACATTGTGGACAGTCAACTGATCAGCTGCTCAGAACATGTAGAGCTGAACCTTCAAACCCCGAGAGAGGACCAAAGCTTCATCACATTTGGTAATGGGCCAACACAAACCTGTGCCAATCAAAGTTCAGTCATTGTGTTTAAATGTCAGGCTTACTCTGATGATGCTCACCCAAGATGAATAAAAAAAAGTGACAGAAGAAAATCCATACAAACAGTATTGATAAATATACATACTATAGGTAATAATAATAATAATAATAATAATAATAACCAGGTAATATTTAAAAAGTAAGATTTCTATCAGTAAAGAGCAAGTGAAGTGTCACAGTTAAGCGGTAGTGCAGGTGTCCCTGAGCTTGGTGGTGGGGATCAGATGCTGCATTATCTTCCAGCAGACAGCACAAAGTGGATTTTTCTGGTTTTTGATTCACAGGGAAGCGATTTAATGTTTGATAACCAATATAGATGCATTAGGCTACATAATTCCAGTTGTTGCAGAGCGACCAGCACCACAAATGTAAAAAACTGAACATAGGAAGTTATTTTTCACCACGTCATACAAGCCGTATTAAAATGTCACAGGCTCCAATACCAAAACTAATGCAATGCACAATTTTCATAGCAGCCAAACCACACACGCAGCTGACTCAACACAACAGCGTCATTATTAAAAAGTATAGAAAGAAGTACAAAACACCAACTTATGTTAAAAATGACACATACCATAGCCTGGCACAACAGTCAAATAAACCACCCACTCACACACACACACACACACACACACACGTGTGGCAGACGCAGTATTAAATCAAACTGCACACTAAACAGTAACTGTAGCCAGTAAACCATGTCCTCTTGCACTGAACACGATTCAGATTCAAGAAATTCCTCCAGATACATTTTTGTAACACCGCCTACAGTCCCTACTCCTTCTTCTGTGTTCCTTTTCTGTGTTCTTTTATTTGTTTATTTTTCTTTTGTTGTTTACTCTGTAAAGTGTCTGAGTATCCTGAAAAGTGGTATGTAAGTATTATGAAATATTATTATTCATAATTCAGTAAGTCCTCTTTCAAAGGGCAGAGGGAACAGAGTTTCAGTATGTATGCTACCATTAATGCTCAGATTGATGCCTGTTTTTATCCCACTGATAGCTGAAAAGATACTTTCCACATAATGTTATATCTTGCTATGGATGATGAAGGCCCGTCAGAGTTGATTCCTTTTGGGGAATGTGCGTCAGACACCTCAACATGCGATGAAAAGGACCTGTTCACTCTTCAGCTGCTACACACACACACACACACACACACACACACACTTTATGTGCAGCATCAACAATTTGGGGCTCAGTAAAGTGACACATGGATGCTTGGACAAGCGATCGAAGGGATTGAACCACTGTCCTTCTGATAGATAGATGAACCACTCCACAATCTGAAATATAGCTGCCCGTACATGTCCCCCCTCAGTGGTGATTTCTATATAAAAATTCTAGTGGGGCCACCTACTATTCACACAAGAAAATTTGATGATGCAATCCATACATATCATTTACTACTGGACCATAATGCACAACAAATAAATGGCTTGTGTGTGTGTGTGTGTGTGTGTGCGTGCGTGTGCGTGTGTGTGCGTGTGTGAGAGAGTGTGAGAGTGAGAGAGAGGATCACAGTAGCATTGGTGACAAAATTCCAGCTGAACAATGCCATTTAATAGTAAAACTAATAGGACAGTTGGACACAAATAGACAAAACTTAGATGAGATCCCTCCATCTCTCAGATGGCAAGCCAGCTGAGTTTCCTATTTTCCAAGCTCTCCCAGTTAGTCCATAGGCCCAGCTTGGCCACTGAGACAGTCTTGGTGTGTTGCTCAGCTTCCTCCTGTCTTGTCACTTCCTCCACCCCGAGATGTCCCCTATGCATCTATGTGGCCTTACGCCATTGAGGAGCATTCAGGATGGGCCTGAGGCCGGCTCTCCCATGCAGGACTTAGCCAACCACATCCATGAAATGAAAAGCAGACTTGGCACTCTGAAAAAGCTTCAGATGGGGTCCACTTCCTCCCTGTTGGCACACAGGGGGCTGCTGTTTGAAGGACTGAATCCCAAGATTCAGTGAGGGACATGACCATCCTTGCTTTGGTGCATTTTAGTTCTTCCACAAGACCTGTGTTTGGTAAGTCCAATTTTCCACTCCCATGCAGTCCGATTGGACTCAAGCATCGTGGCAGTCCAAGCCACTGTTTCACATGTGTGCTGATTAATCTTTCCAGCATTTCCATTTTGTTGATGGAATTTTTGTACGCTATCAAAGGCGATGAGTCTTTGCAGTATGCCAAACTGGAAGCACCACAACTTGAGTTTTCCTGGCAGCGAGGTTTTGTTGTTGTGAGCTACGTACATGATGGTATCCTTTTTCAAATGATCAAACTGCTCAGTGTCTTTGAGCTTTGCATCGTGCCCATGTGATGTTTTGATGAAGTTTTTAGTGTCTTGGTGCAGGGGACAGTTGTTGTCAGTGTTGTTATATCATCCATATAGGCCCATATTGGTGGAGGCTGCTGACTGCACTGTAGCCTTTTCTTCCTGCAACCCATTTTGAGGCTCTGATGATCACCCCCATTGCCATCGTGAAGGCCTAGGGGGATACAATCTGCCATTATGCCCACCTACAGTGATTGCCCAGCTGTGGTGAAATATGATGTTGTGGGACAAAATTTCAGATCCCGGAGGCAGTGTTTCACAAGTGTTTTTGTTTCTGTCACTTGATGAGAACTCAAACGCATTCCACAGTAGGGAATGGGGAATCGATCCGTAGCCATTGGCCAAGTCAAGAAACAGCACATGTAGATCCTTTCCTTCTTACTTAGCAGTCTGGATCTGATGTCATATGACGCTGGTGGGTTCAAGGCATCCAGAGAAGTCTGCTGTGCCAGCCTTTTGGACTGATGTATCGATGTACTGACTTTGTTTCAGAGACTTTGTCAACCTTTGTGCCAACACACTGATCTTGCCTTCAAGGTTCAGGAGGTTTTTTTGACGAAAACTGTTCGATGGTGGATGCATTCTTTTCTTTTGGGATCAGGACTCCTCCTGCTCTTCATCAAGCTTCCAGAATGATTTACTTTTCCCACACAACCCACACGTTCCTCCAGAGGAATTTCAGCACACCCAGTGCGTTCTTGTAGACACAATACAGAACACCACTGGGGCCTGGTGCAGAAGCTGATTTTGCCTTCTTCACTGCTTCTTTCACCTTGCTCAGCTTGAGATGGCTGACATGGAACTGATGTTGTTGGGGTGGATGCGATTGGTGGGATGTCAGCAGGGGCAATTATAATCACATAACAGCAAAGACTTGACAACTTATCTTACCAACAGCACCACCAAAGGACAGTATTAAGTATCTCACAACATCAAATACTTAAGATTGCAACAACACGAACATGAGAACAATAAACACAAAATGTAAAGCTCAGTCAGTCAATACATGGCAGCAACTACACACATTGTACTTCAGCCAAACAGCCATTTCACACCACAGAAAAGAGGGCAGCTTCCTCTGGGAGCCTGAGTGAGGTTACATCTCTGGACTCCCCACCCCCCTATGCACATCAAATCAACTTAAAAATGAGTCCATTAAGTTGCCTCCTGACATTTGTGTGTCACACTTGTGTCATGCTAAAACTGACGCCTCAATACAGCAGCCAACAGCAAAAACTTAATACTTATAACAGTGAATGAGACTCACAGCCGAGGTTCAGTTCTTGAAGAGAAATGAGTCTCAATGGTCCTATGGGTGCAAACTTCTCTATAACCTTGATGTAAAAATCCAGCTGTCCATCTACACGATCATATGTACTGTAAGGTTAATTCACATAAGGTTATCAGTTACTCCCTTGTCATTAAAAGTAGCAGCTAACAAGACATGCACGATGCCCGCCCCTGTTCCTGTCAAATAAACTAATTTCTCATTTCTAGGGCCCCGGTTGTCAGGCCCCACTTGCCAAACTGATGTGTGTTGAGCATGCGCATGCACATGCACATGCAGCAGTTAATCTAGTTCACGTCACTGCAGGTACATGGCAATCTCTGCTGTGCCACACTGAGCAGAGGCAGGGGAGCAGCTTCAAGCACAAAGACTACTGAAACGGGTGTTTTGGACCCAAATGCACTACACCAGAACGGGAACAGTTTGTAATGACCTTTATTTTCACCACAGCAAACGAGGTACGGAGCAGAATGAGTAAACTCAGAATAAAGTTTGTTCCTCGGGCTGTGCGCCCTCTCAGTGTCTCTGAGGCTCAGAAGGAGGGACGGGATGAAGCCACAACCGGCCGTGGAAGGGAGGAGAAACTCCTGCGTCCTCAGCTTAAAACAGTTCAGTTCTCTTTCAGTACAAAGGAAAGAGAAGTAGCTTACTTCAACCGCTGATGACGAACAACGAACTCCGTAGCCCAGAGAAACAGCTGATGGAGCGGAGGTGCCGTCGAGGATAGAGCGGAGGAGTAGTCGGAGACAAGCGGGGAGGTTGAAGCCAGATGAGCAGTCCACGGAGGCAGAAGCACCGACAGGGAGCAGGCAGTAGGAAAGTCGAGACCAGGCGGATGAGTCGTTACCAGCAGAGCAGACAGACGCCAGAAACGCTGAGGCAGAGCACGAGG
>JAQLOL010000003.1:29012912-29034992 GCA_029783665.1 Naso thynnoides
ATCCAAGCAAATGAATTCCTGCATTTGACATTTTTATGCCATTAGCAAATAGATACCTTCAGACCATTTCTATCAGGTATACATTTTTAAAGAGGCCACACACACACACACACACACACACACACACACACACACACACACACACACTCTGGTAAGAATCTTAGATCAGAAAGCGCTATAGTGTAACAACAAAGCTAATACTAGCTGAAAAAATTATGCAGCATAAATGATAAATGCAAAAAATTATAAACAAATTTCGATTACTGCAACTGCTTACTTAATTAGCTGTTGCTATGTGTGGCAGCTAATGGGGATCTTAATAAACAATAACAATAACTACTAATTAGGGTCGTCATGATACCAGAAATTAAGTAGTTGATACCAATACCAGTGAATTTCCATGATTTTTGATACCAGTTTTGATACCATGGCAAAAACAAAACAAAACTAAACTAAATAACAAAATCTGTTTTTTTACATTCAACTTCAGGTACAAACAACAGGCCCACTGTGCCTACTGGCTGTGTGTGTCTTTGATGTAAAAGAAATATTACGAGATTTACTTCAGGTAGCTCAGTGACTGTAAGAATAGAGGATACACACACACACACACACACACACACACACACACACACACACACACACACACACACTTCTAATGCAGGCAGTAGTTTACATTTATAGTTACAAGGTAATGTAGTCATCTTTGTGCAGCATAGGGTCACATGGAAAAATGAGAGTTTGTTAGTCTTCATAATTTAGAATAAGCTAAAAAGAAAACAGGTCCATTGGTCAAGCTGACTGTGTGACTGTGTAAAGAGTCTGCTGCTGGATCTCAAAGGTAAGTTAAGTTTATTTGTAAAGCACTTTTCACAGATTAGAGTCACAAAGTCCTTCACAGGTATAATATAAAGTAAAACTAACATTAAGAAAGGATACATTGTTACCAAAGACAGGACATGAGAAAAATACAGAGATCACTGTCCCCAAAAATGGCCGTTCAGATTACTGCTTGAGCAAAGCGTCTTTAGCCGTTTGCTGAAAATGTCCACAGAATCAGAGGCTCCTGTGGAAAAGTGTTCCACCAACTGAGTGCCACTGTTGCAGACAACTTCAGTCTTTTGCATTGATTTTTAATTTGAATTACAGTTGGAATATTCCTCTCACTCCTATGTTTATATTCAGATCCTGTTTTATTGTCTCACTGTAGATGACAGCATGTCTGGAGCCAGTGTCTCGGATGTCAATGATCGGCTCTCTGCTCTGGAGCTTCGAGTTCAGCAGCAGGAGGACGAGTTGACTGTGATGAAAGCAGCTCTTGCTGATGTCCTTCGCCGCCTCGCTGCCTCGGAAGTCTCTGCTGCCTCCTCAACCAAGAAACCACATGGAGCAAAAGGTAACATTTCACTTTTTAAATCTTTGTGCTTGATCAGGGAGTTTAAACTCAATTTGATATTGTTGAATCCAGAAGTTGCTTCGACATGAGGAAACCACATAAAAAAAACAATGTTGCCAATTCAAAACACTGTTAATATCATTTATGTCATGTGTCTAAGTCTTTTGAAAAGTTTACATAAGCTCCCACACACTGTCTAACTTGCAAGAATACTTTAATAGCATCATTTTGTTGCTAGACCATTATTAGGCAAACAGTTTTCAAAGAGAGAAAGGCCATCTTAAATAGGGAGTGGCTGCAAGCCTGCAGTCAATCCCAGCAATAACATGAAAACACAACAACAAACATCAGCTGCCTAAGTGAGGATAAGATGCACCATAGACAAGCAAATGACCGTACATGCATATCAAGTACAATCAGAGACCTAGAGGCTAAAAACAGTCGGCATCAACAAACATTATCATCAATAAGTTAAAATGTATCAATACAATTTTCTCCTAATTAAAAAATCACGTTTGTTGTGTGTATGTGTGGTCATTTGTCTCCATCTCTTGAGTTGTGTTTGTGAGCTGAGCGTGAAGCAAATGGTAACTTGCAGGTAGCTGAGGTGGCTCAGATCTGAACAACAAATGACAAACGCTGCTGAATTTTGTCCAGCTTTGCCGTCCTTGTTTTTAACCTAATGTCTTTTTGTAATACTTCATTCGCTACATTCAGAGCCAAGTTCTTTGTTTATTATCACACAGGTGCCCTATAAAACTGATTCTAACTTTGATTATGTTTTCCGTTATGATTCTGACACACATGCCCAAATGAGAATGTGTTCTGTTGACCATAAACAACAGCAGCAACCATAAATATTTCAAGTTGTCCTCTGTTACATGAAGTAACCACCAGTCCTTGTCACATGTTCCGGGTACATTTCACGTTAAAATGAATATATTCAGTTTTTACCCATTATATTTAGTCATCAGCTGGCAAGGATCATTCTTCAGGTGATAGAGAGCTCATCTATGGTTAGTGTTACCAGCAATATGATGCACTCTGCAGGAGGAGCTGCATTGCGTGAAGCCTACTCGATGTCCTGTATTGCTAACGGAGGAACATCTGGACGAAAGAGAGACTCCACCTCTGTCACTAGGAAGGAAACAGTATCGTCAGCAGCGAAGAGGTAAACACACACACCCGTCTACACACACAGAGAGAGGATCCCTGAAGTCTCACACTCTGTGTCATTTTTCAGATAGTAACAGTTTTTTAACGTTGTTATTTTGTGGACGTACATAAATCTGTAGGTCTGCTCCTCTTCTCAGTGATGGTTTTTCTCCACAGCGCTTCATTTCAACTGCCAGTGTTTGCAGACCACGTCAAATTAATCTGGCTGATGTGACATAATAAATGACTCTGTTGTTTGATGTGTTCTCAGTGGGCCTCATTCACTAACAGTTCTTAAGAAAAAGTTTGTTCTTACGTCCTACTTGCGCCCTTTTTACAAAGATTGTGGCATTCACCAGTGTTTTCTTATTTGGGTTTTGTTCTTAGGTAAGAACAAATTCTGTGAACTCTCAAGAGCATACTTACGCATTTTTAAGTGCTGACATGTGTGTGCAACATGAATGTTTATTTTGTTTCCTTTAATCCTAGAGTCGTTTAATATCATAGGATTGAAATTATAATTATGTCTTCATCATTTATAATGATGATTTATAATTATCCTAATTTTTTTTTACAAAGTATTATGGTCTGTAAAATAAGCAAACTATCTAAAAAGGCTTTAAACTAAGACTTTTACGTTGTGATTATTTATAGCTTACATTAAATCCAGGAATAAAACTCACTTAAACAGGTTTCAGTAGACATACATGTCTTTTTTTTCTGATTTTCATTCATTTGCGTAAGAGTCTCTGAGATTATGGGCAAATGTGAAAGACACTCAGAGATTGTGGCCAGTGTAGAGGAAATCTGGGAGAGAATCTGGGCAATTATCTCCAAGTTGTCCTGAACCGCATCTGATATTGGACGGGCGGCAGTTGAACAGGACCTGGGTTCATGAATGAAGGTATTGATGCAGAAAGGTAGGCCTACTGACTGTGAGGTGCCAGGGTCCACCTCAGAGGAAGGTAACCTCAGCGGTAAATCATCTTTTAAATGCCAAAAATCAAACCATTGCAGTTACTTTTTTATTTTGTTTTATTAATCAGTGTTGGTCTGTATTGCAAAAGCACTTTCAAATTTGAATACACCACTTCGCACTTACGTAGCCTAGCACTTAAACATGTTGAAGATTACAAAATCAATAACCTGCCTTTAGGTTGTACACACTATTGTTAACATATTGAGTGTCACATTTTCCATGGTTTTACAGCTACAACTTAAAGATCAAATATACCATTAAATTGTATTCTGGGAAAAAAAAAACAAAAAACAAAACCTAACCAAACAAACAAAAAAACAGCTTACCCTCTGATTCTGTCACTACAACTATTGACACGGGGCCCAGGTCTGTGTTCAGATGCTCCATTAATGGTGCGAACAATTCTGGGGTTCAAGACTTTGTTCATTAATCTGACAGAGTTTTCTTAAGAACTTTCTTATGAACAACTTGAGAAAGTATTTAAGAAAATACTTAGGAAGACATCGGTGAATGAGGCCCATTGATCTTACCTGCCCAGTAAAAACCAGTGCAGCTAGCAATTTGAGATTAGGTTGAATATGTGAAGTATATACTCAATACTCTTAAGGTAGCAGCTTTGCAAGCTGGCTGTCATTCACAAGGATTAGAGTAAAGGCAACCAGAGGTGTTCCGATACCATTTTTTCCTTCCCTGTATGGATTCGATACCCAAACTTGCGTGGCGGCCTATACTGAGTACTGATCCGATACCAGTGCATAAAAATAATTCTATTAAAAGTAAAGTGTAATCATAATTTAGCAGAATCCCCCCAAAATTGGTAGGACACTATAAAACTATGGTGCAGCAACTTAAAAACTAAAATCTAGGAAAATCTGATGCCTTACATGTCACCTTTTTACTGGTGGATGGGACTTTTCCAGTGTGAAATATTGTCAAATGGCGACTGATGAATCACATGGTATTGGATTGGTGCAGACTGGTGCACTCGCTGATACAGATACCAGCATTTTCCGCAGTTCTGGATGCATTTTCTGTTTCTGGTATCAGAACACCTCGAAGAGAAAAGCAGTAGAGATACAAAAGTAGTTTTTGGTTTATCACAGTTTTGGTCCTGTCCCACAGTGGAGAGGAAGTGGTAGTACTGCAGAATCAGTAGAAGTACCGTTGAATAAGAAGAATCAGTGTATTCTGGTCTCTCACAGTCCTGGTTTTGTCCACAGTGGAGCAGACATGAAGAAGGATGTCAGCAGTCAGCGGTCTCAGATGGATATGGTGGTTTGAATCACGGCAGTGAACACAGTAGAATCAGTAGAAACACATCAGAATCAGTTGATGTAGAGTAGAACCAGTAGAAAAAGAATTGGTATTTGTGGTCTCTCATGGTCCTGGTTTTGTCTACAGCGGAGCAGACAGGAAGAAGGAGAACAGCGGCCAGCGGCCTCTGATGGAAGAGATCCAGGAGCGTGAGGAGTCTCCTCGCCCAAAGGACTTGTCCCCCGCTCCCTCTTCTCCTCAACTTCCCCAGACCCCTCATACCCCTCAGACCCCCCAGACCCCTCAAAGACCGATCCAGTCAGCTGACAGCAGTAAAGGCCACGCCACTTCCAAAAGGTTCCACTGCAAACACGTTTTCACCAAGCACATTGGTTCAGTTCAAGTTTTTATACGTTAAAATAGTTATTTTTGCATTTTGTGGACGGTAACAATAGAACCCATCCATCCGATTTGTTTTGCTATCCCACTATCAAAGTATGTAGAACATTGATCTGGTTCTTAAGGAGATGCTAGAAACACTGCAGTCAGTTGATTGGTCAAAAAGAATCAGTGCAACCAGGCCTGGAAATTTGTCATTTTAGGGGCAAGGCCATAAAACAATGGAAATGACTAATCTAACTTATGAATAATGAGGATTCAGTAATAATTAAAATATAGTAGAAGAGTTAAATAAATGATTAAAATGCTATTTACTTTCCAAGATTTTTTATTGTCATAATAACCAAAATTGATACAAACTTCTCCTGAGTTAAAACTCTATGCGCACACTGAGTCCAAAGTGCGGTGCTACCCTAACTAACAGCAGCTAACTAGCAAGCGTCAGCTAATGTTACCCTTTTTAACATAAACGAAATGTCATAAACATTAAGTTCTGGCTATAATAACAGAGTTACAGAGACAAGTAATTACAAATTCATTAAGCTTTTTGTACGTCAGTTGCTCAGTCCACCATTTCTTGCAACGATAGATTAGTGTTTAACTATAACATAGCGTGGTGTCCAGAGCTTCATACCAGTGTAGAAATCAAACTCACCACCTGCTGTTTCCACAGCATTTGACGAATAACAAATGCTACAGCCCTGCATTTGAGATGCTACAAAAAATGAGAGTGGAGACAATGTCAGTACAAAATAACATTAACTTTATTTGCAAAAATGAAATGAATAACAAATAAATGCAAAGGTCAGTATCAGCAATCAGTGCAGTCCCTCCTTAAAGATTGGAATATCAGCAGAGCCGTGGAAAACGTTAGCGTTAAGTTGTCAGTTTGAAAGTTAATGTGCAGAGAAGGTTGAAATGTGTCGATTGATAAATCTTGCAGCATCTCAAAACCAAAAAAAATCTAGTCTGTTGCTTCCTAGTCGCTGAAAAAGTGAAGGAGATCAGCCGCAGTAACAACCCTGCTTACAAGTATGAGTACTGTCAGCAGCGAAAACAGACGTCGGGTTTAAGTACATTTAGGTATAGGTTGCGTACAACTTACAAGGGTACAAAACTGAAAAAGTTTGGTGAAAACGTGAAATTTGTAATCTATTGGCTGCATATAACATCACTTCTTGCTGATGCTTCTCTGACATCATTCTGTTAATGGCTACTAACCCCTACCCTGAGGGCCCACAGTCCGCCTAGACATGGGTACCTGACCAGCTCAGGTAGAGATGCTCCTGATAGGCTGAACTCGTTTCAGTCTAACTGTAAGTAGAACTGGGAGAGAAGGAAAACAAGGAGGACTGTGGCTCCTTAGGAGCATGTCTGAGTGACATCTTTGAGATTATGGGGCTCCTTGGGTCCTGGAGCTTGCTAATACCTCTTGGTTATCAAGATTCTTCAGAAGCCATCCTGACTCTTGTGAGGTCTCCTGAAGTCACCTGAGGCCTCCTTGAGTCTTTTAAGGTTTCTGGGATATTCTGGTGTGTCATGGAGATCCTGGAGTTTCACGAGACCTCATGGTGTTCTTGATGACATCTGAAAAGTTCTGGGGATCCTGGAGCTTCCTGAGGCCTCATGAAATTCCAGAGGGTGTCAGGAAGGTTTGAATGCTGGAGCCACTTGAGGCCTCAGGTAGATCCACTTTACTCTCTACCAGAAGAAAGCTTAGGACAGGCTGTGTGTTTTATCCAAACTGGAAATGTTTTCTCTTTCCACATTCCCCTGAAGACCTCCTCCTCCAGCAGACCATATTTGCTTTAACTGGACTTTCCTGAGACCCAAGAAGCCTAGAGCTTCCTGAGGCCTCCTGATGATCCTTTAGTTTCTTTAGGCTTTTCAGGTTTCTAAGGCTACATCAACATCGATGCGTCTTAAATTAGAGACGCAGCAATATTGCTGTGTTTGACCTTTGTGTCCCCATTAACCCAGCATCTTAGTGGCTCAAAGACGAAACGAAAAGATAACATTATTATTCAGCGAACTGCAACGGTCCCTGTGTTGAGAGGTGCCATCACACTTACATTGATTGGGACAACTTTATTAATGGAGTTGTGGTTCCAGAGGAACAGCGAGAAAACTTTGGCATGTCAGTCCAGATCAGCCCTGATCATCCTGGACGAAAAATTGCGTCTGCGTCTGGAAGGAACAATGCAAGTGTGCACAGATGTTTTCACAAAGGTGACCTGCATATTGTATTAATGTTACTTAAATAATGAGGGAAGACTCCCGAAAATATTGGGCTTTTTAGACAAATTGTTTCTGTCATCATCCGGCAGTTGTAGTAAGGCTGTCATTATCCTCCCAAGGTCAGATTACATCAAAACACCACGTACAGAGCCCAAAGTGAATGAGCTTGTGATCAATAAGTAATGCCACAATGCCTGAGAGTTATTGACTGCAAAGATATCAAAGTGAAACAACCCCATTGCTAATTCCACAGACTAGAATAACAGAAAGGGGGAACATTCTTTGAATGAACACGTTAAGTAGTCATGTGATATATATGCAGTTTGGCTGGTGAGTACAATTGCTATGGAGCCTACAGCGCGCATATGGACAAGGAGTGCTTTTAATTTAAGACTCCGTCGTGTGGATGTAGCCTGACGCAAACTGCAGCCTCTTGGGAACCCTGAGCCTCCTAACTGCTGACTCTTTCTGGCTTCTCTTTGGATCTTCTTTACTCTTTGCTGGTACAAAGTTAAGGCTGGGTTGTGTGTTTTGTGTCGAAACACCTGACTTGTGCTTCCCCCAGCTTCAACTGGGGACCTTCCTCTCTTTTTCCTAATCCTGCTTCGCTTTTGTTTGTTCCTCTAGCAGGCCTTCTGCAACCCGGGCTTAGGTTTCTAATGTAGCCCAACTCTCTTACTGCTTTCTGGGTCATTTGTTTGAGTCATTGAGATTTATCTACAAAATCCAAGTTAAAGTTAGAATAATGGTTGGAATGATGGTTCTTTAAAGAACAACACTTCCAGTGTAACCAGTGAACATAGATCTCATCAGGTGACACACATGACATCACTGCCCATTAATAATTTAATAATAACAAAGACCCAACTCTATGTCATGTCTGTACCTTTCAGATCCTTCCTAAAACCCAAGCTATCATTGTTTTTGTTTAATTTTTTCTTTTGCTTTGAATAGGCGTAGCAACACAGAACAGGGCATCATTACAGCTCACCACAACAAGACATTCAGATGTTATCAGATGATCTACAGGTTTAGTGACAATTTACTCACTGGAGTTAACTAGCAGCATTTTACACTACAGGAGCTTAGAATCATTAATGATTTGTCACAGTAGATCCACTTTTCAGGCTGTCATAATCCAGAACAGATGGTTACACAAACATCATCCTTAGACTCCGTAAGAGGAGGCAAAGTCTAGAAAGAGAATCACATTTATGACACTGTCAGTCATTCTGTATCTATTTACTACACATGATACACATCAACTTAAGCTGCATTTGAAATAATTTGACAGCATTTAATCAATTTTACACAGCAAAGTAGCTTGAGCCATTTACAACCTGATGCTTTGGGGTTGGGTCTGGATGCTGAACTCTAACACAGAGTATTTGGTTTGTCAGCATGTCATAAAGTTTTGCCTTCATTCAAATAGACTGCTTTAACTTTTGTGGATGTAACCAGACGAAGAAGTTCCCGTCTCAAGAATCATTGGAAACAGTTGTGTCAGACCGACCCTGATTTGACCATTATTCCGATTGCAGTGAACGTCTTTATTTAATAATTAACTCTCTTGGTTACTGTAAGTAGTTTCAAGCTGCTCAGGCTGGGTTTTGTGGATGTTGTCATCAACAGCTGAAACACTAAAAGGATTCCAGGTTTATTTTTTCATGTCAACAGGCTTCAGAACTACTTAATTATAAAAAAAAAAAACTCAACAGAGATTCAGTCAGAAATTGAACCCAATAAACTGATCCAAAGATAAATCAAGATGAAACTCATTGGCTCACAATGACTTCCTTCTCCTCGTCCTCGTCGTCATTGACCAAATGTTAGTGCACCACTGTGATACCATATGTTTGTGTGTGTTTAGGGGACCCAGTGTGAAGAGGTCTTCAGGAATGGAGCGTTCCCAAAGCAGCACCTGGGACACTTCAGAGGAAAACAAGAACAAGTTGGTTAAAGCTGCATCAACCTCGAAACTGCTCGCCAAAGTAGTCAAGAATGCAGAGAGGTATGTACACATACTGTTTAATGTGAAATCATGGAGGACAGAAGGGTGTCTCCTGATGCTCTTCAAATTATTTTTCTTAGTCCATCATTTTCTGCTGTGTTTTGGCAGTTTTTAGCTATCCAGTTAGCCGAAGCAGTTGTTACTTCCAGGTTCCATAATTCATGATTTGTCCATCAGTTACACTCTTTTATGTAAGTTCTGTCGAGTTAGTTTCGATGAGCTGTTTTGTTTTGAAATGATATGTCAAATAAAAATTACTTCAGTGGTAATTAAAATCAACTTTGCAAATTTCGCAAATACTTTTTAGTCTTGTGTGTATTTGTTTTATTGTTGTACTGTCGATGTTGTGTTACTCTAAGATTAATCAACTGTAAAAAACTACACTTGTACCACTCTGTACACTGAGAGGTGAAAGGTTGTTGGTTTTCACAAGTATCAGTACTTTGATGCTTTTTCAATACCACACCATGTTTAAAATGATGCCAATCTCCTCTAATTTTACATTCGGTGGCATCAAAAGTACCATATAAAAAAAACCTTGCTCTACAATCAGATCTTTAACCCAGTCCTGCACAGATGAGACAACAGGGAAGAAAATCAACTGATTCAGATTTTCTTTATCATATCTAATCAAAGTTAAAAGTTCTGGCATCATGACAACTTCAGTCTGACAGTAGCACCCCCTACAGTTTAGCTACAACCATAGGTAGCCTCAGCAGCAACGAGCACAATGAGCAGCAGTTAGTGGTCACTGTGGTCATGTCTACCCCTTCCCCATTTGTTTTTGTGTGACTTTTGACGGATATGTTTGACATTACACCTGTAACACTAAATCACAAACACAGAGTGAAATGTTTGTTTTCTTCTGTCTCTTTTCAGACACAAAGACCCTGTGGTCAGTCAAGGTAAAGTTATATTTATCTACATTATCAAATTTATCTACATCATCAAAGTATCATATTCTTCATCCCTGTCATCTCCATCACACTATCAGCTAACAGGAAACAGAGCGCCAGCAATACATGGCAGAGATGTTTTACAATATTTCAACTGGACACCTCTTTAGTTTGGGGGCAGTTTGTAGTTTTACAAGTTCTGTCTCGCAGAGTCCTGGTCGAGGCCGACTCAGTGGTCTTTAACATGAAGTGAGATCAGTGTGTAATCCAGCTCTCTTTGGGCTTCACTCAGGTTTTCTGCTACAGTGAAGCTTGATCCATTGTAAGTGTAGATCACCATGGTGACCTAAGGTTAACTTCATAAGGTCAACAGCCCAACATCTGACCAATCAGATCACAATTAGAAAAATGATCCACACTCATTATAAAAACTATTCTTCGGTTAGAATCCATGCTGTACCCCTGCTTTTTCTCCAAGCGAAGGGGACGCTAGCAGCCATCTACTGCAGGTGGTACGCTGACTATAAATATACCTTATAGAACAGTACATGGAAAAATACAAAAACACCTTGAAGTGCTTCTGTCACGGTTCTGATTTGAAAAACTCCTGTCACATGAAAACTCAATGTTTAGTGCTTTATGATGTCAGTTGTGACTCAGTAAAGACAGGTGACACAGTTCGACTTGCTTCGTGGAATAGACCCTGGTCACTCTGCTCCTCTTGGGTTTTGTTGTTATTCTTGTTGTTGTTGTTGTTTGTGTTGTGTTGTGGTTTTTTTTTTGTTTAGTCACAATGTCTTTGTCCTTAACCAGCCAAAATGTCGACCCGAGAGAAAAACAGCCAAGCTGGTAAGTTCTGATGAGTTGTTGGAGTGGGCTAGCAGGCTAACAACAAGCTAACGTGCTAACAGCAGCTTAATTCGGGCTTCCTGTTTCTGCTATAGACCAATCACTTCTTTCTTTTGCTCTCTCTCTCTCTCTTTACGATGATAGCCTTGATCACCCACCTATCTTTCTTTTCTTTTAGCTTAATTGAGTAATAATGCACCTGTCTTTGGCTCCGCCCCCTGCTTCCCTTTACCTCTATAGAAGGTCATACAGATGGTACCTGAGATGTATTTACGTACCAGATGAGAAAAATCATTAAAGGACTAAGCAAAGTTACAAACAGAACACCCTATTTAAATGTTAAGTTTGTCATTTCTGGCATTGTCACAGTGATTGACAGGTCATATAACAATAACTCAATTTGGGGTTTTGGGATTTATTTCCAGAAATGATTCTTTGTGGTTAAGCACCAACCCAACAGGTGTTTCTGTGTGATCTGCTTCACTGGCCTCACCTGCACGGCATCAATGCTTCCTCACCAGCTGATCACCTGTCATCTGACTGATGTTTTATTTTGCCTCCATGTTTTAGTGTGATGAATAAGCAGAGGCTTTTTAGGTCTTAGAATCATTGTGACGATCTGTGCACTGTTTGATACAGATGTGCACAATTTATGTTATTTGTTCCAACAAATTTTGTTAAACTGACTGGATGCAGCCAAAACAGTTGACCAGAAAGATAGAACCCAGTTAGAGGCAGGCTGATGAATTGCCGTCTGATTTATTCTCCTTAGATCTCTTAGGCTGGATTGAGGTTTAATGGAGTATAACTTTCAAACCGGATTAAATCATGGTTTAAGTTAACATTCTGTTGCACTAAACTTTATAACTAGTTTAAAATTAAGAAAGATTAAAGTTAAGCCTGTGTTAAAACCTTAGTTTTTACTCTAAGCCAAGTTCTACTCTAAGCTTAACCCTTAAATTCCAATTTAAACTGTGATCCCAGGTTAACTTTAAACCTGCAGTGGAGGAGGTTTAACTTTTACGGCAGCTGCGTTTTTAAGATGGATTGACCAAAATAATCAAGTTCTTTGAAAACTGAGAAACAGACAAAATGCACTTGAGTTTTATGATGATGATGATAAATTTTTGTTAAGATACAACTTCACCAAGGAAGCTGTTATGAAGCTGAGCTGAACGGGAGGATTGGACCAGGTTTCAAACATGGCAGTGACAGAAATGTAGCTGTAAGATGATTGGTTAAAAGAGTCATCCAGTCAATGCCAAGCAGCTTTGCTTTTTCTTTTTCATTGTGCTGCTGTTGTTTTTTTTATCCTCTATGATTTGGCCATATTGTTACATTTATTCAGTCAACAAGTTTTTCCTCAAAGGAGAAAAAATTTGTGCTTCTCTGCTGAGTCATCACAAGTACTGTTGAGCTAACAACATTTTAGCTAGCCAGCAACAATGTAATGTTTTGTTTTGGAAAAGCAGCCGTTTTAACAGTGACGGCCCCAACCACAACTCTTTTGCACTTACTGGGTACTGACAGAATACAAGTATTTATATATACATTTTTAAATTTATTTTAAATTTCCATAAACATGCTTGTCTTTATTGATTAAATTCAGTTTAAATAAGTAATCTTAGCTTTACAAAACTTAGATTGATTTTAAATGGTGCAGCAGAGCTCTGCTTAATTTTGAATCTGGATTAATTAAATTTAAACCTAGTTTTACTGAACTCTAATTTATTTAATCTTGGAATAAATTAATCTTGGAATAAATTAATCCTTGTCGGTGCAATCCAGCCTCGGTATCAGTGTATCCAGTTAAGCCTGATGAGTAAATGTCAGCCCAGAGGCAAATGCACAGTCTCATCTCAGTCAGAGCTACCCGCCGCAGTCCACAGTCAGGCCACCACAGAGGTTAAAGTTGACCTTGAACATTTCTATGTCTTAGCAGTTGTAACAGTCAAAATTGTGATGTACCTGCAGCTGTAAATGTTTAAAGAAGCAAGTTGGAGATACTAGATAAAAGATAATAGATAAAATTGTAAAATTAATCAAACCTAAATGTTACAAGGTTTAAAATCACCAGCATTGTTTGGCGATAAATTTATTTTTTGCCCACTGACTCATCTCTGTGTCTGTCTGTTGTTTCAGAGGGGAACCACATCAAGATGTTCATGCGTGGTCGACCCATCACCATGTTCATTCCTTCAGATGTGGAAAACTACGATGAAGTACGGACTGAACTCCCTCCAGAAAGACTCAAGCTTGAATGGGTGTATCCTTCACTCTACACACAGGAGACCAGTAGTAGTAGTAGTTTCAATAATAATAATAATAATAATAATAATAATAATAATAATAATAATAATAATAATAATAATAATATAAATTGTACAGCAAATGTAATACAATTAATGTACTAAAGCACTTAATGAGCCAAAAAAAGAATGGAACTAAACTTCTTTGAAAGGGAGATACAGCTTTACCATCACTCAAACATTGAACATGTTGGCTGTCAGATCGCCGCCCACCTTGAGTGTAAAACCTTGTTTACACCTGGTATTAAAATGCAATCTGTATCCTGATAAGTTATCCAGAAAAGGAAAAACGCTTGTCAATATAAGGTGTAAATGTGATCAGATTGTGATTGGATCTGACTGAACCACATCTGAAGGTAGTCTGGCTCGCATTATGTTCGGGTCTTATGTAGGTGTAAATGCAGCTCGTACAACTTGCTGGTGTTAGGCTTGCTGCAGCTTGCGGTGGTCAGTGTTCCTGGTCGGCGGCACTGACCCCACAGTCATTTTGCTTTTTGAAAAAAATCAATACTGCCGGATGGACAGTTGCCACAAAATAAAGTTACATCCTGCATCCAGCTGAGTCACCAAACAGAACTGCTAAAGGCACAGTGACATTTCACGTCAATATGGTGAGAGTAAGGACAGTTAACCAGCAGGACAATGGATTAATTATTAGTGACTGTAAAAATAACAGTCAGTATGGCAGCTTTAGTCAGCATGGCTAATTGGCAGCTGTGGTCCCCGACCAGATGACAATTAGCAACCTGAAAATACAGTATATCGCAATACATTAATTAAAAACAGAGAGAGAAAATAAAAAGTGATAGAGCAGTGAGAATTAAAGAGCAATTAAATACAGTTACTGCAAGTTCTTGTTCCATTACTTTCACAGATGGTATAAAACTACTGTCACACATATTTAAAATGAATCCAGTGTCAACAAATGAAAATGAACGTTGTTTTGCTCCACAAACACATCGTAGGTGAGGCTAGCTGAGCAAACTAACACATTGTATTTTCTGTGATCAACTTCAAAATAAAAGTCAGCATGTGTTTTGCCAGTTAAATGCTTTTAATGTGAAGCTGCAGCTGTAGGAAATGTTTTCTTCATATTAGCAGTAATTTGACTCTTTGCTCTGCATATAGTGAGTGTTTATGTCATGTTGGAAACTTCTCATTTGAGGTTCTGCTGTGGAGGAGAGAGATCTGATCTCAATGTGGATAACAAGAGCGCATTAAAATACCAGGTGTAAATGCAAAGGCAAGATCGGATCTTTTGTTGTCTGGATAACTTACCTGGATATAGATTGCATTTTCATACCAGGTGTAAAAGGAATGTTGGATCCTTTTCTGCCCGTTAAAACGGAAGCTTTTACTCTCCACTGTCGCCAACTGCTTGCTCATGGTGGAATTGCTTCAATTGTTGGGTTTATACAAATACAAAAAAAACTTCCAAACACAATACATGTAATTTAAATATAGAGGGTGGTCTAGACCTGCTCTATGTGTAAAGAGTCTTAAAACAACTATGTTGTGATTTAGTGACATTTAAGTAGTAAAATAATTCTTACTGAATAAATCAGTGTATTTGTTATAAGAAACTGTAGACAAAAGCTAAAAGGTGAGTTTATGTGTGTTGTCAGACAAATAGTATTAAAATGGCGTTACTAAGTAATACTTATTACAGATGAAGACTGAATCTCCAGGTGTTTTTCCAGGTGCTTCCTTAACTTCCTGCAGGTACGGTTACCGTGGCAGAGACTGCAGAGCAAACATTTACCTCCTCCCAACCGGAGAGATTGTTTATTTCATTGCCTCTGTCGTCGTTTTGTTTAACTATGAAGAACGAACTCAGAGACATTACCTGGGACACACTGACTGTGTGAAATGGTGAGAAAACACCCACATGCAGATCATCTTCTGTTCTGCTGCTTGCTGGTCTGTTCTGAAAAGTATGAGGCAACATCTCTTTATGTGTCTCTTCAGTTTGGCCATCCATCCTGATAAGATCCGGATCGCTACAGGACAGATCGCAGGAGTGGATAAAGACGGACGGGTGGGGACAAAAACAGGATACATCTGCAATTTAATTTTCTGACTGGAATGAATGTTATGTTGAAGGACGAGGCAGAAGCCTTCATTTAATCAGGATCCATGAGAAAAAATAACCATTGACTACAAATTAATTTTCCAACACAAGCAAGAATAAATAGACTTTGGAAAATAATAATTGCCACATTCTTCTTTTTTTAACAGTTAATAAAAACCCAAATGTAACAGTCATAATTATTTATACAGGCTAGAACACTAACTGTGGGCTCAAAAGAATTAAAGGGTGTTAAAACATGTGAGACCTTACTGAGATGTGACAAATTGCACAAAAACACAGTTAAAAATATAAAATATGTAACTGTTGATAATAATAACGGTTTTAATCTTTGCTGGTGCATTCAGGCGCTGCAGCCTCACGTTCGTATTTGGGACAGCGTCAGTCTATCAACTCTGCAGGTCGTTGGTTTGGGAACATTTGAGCGAGGTGTCGGCTCTCTGGCTTTCTCTAAGGCTGTGAGTATCACACCAGTGCATCATGGGAACTGTACTGGGTCAGGGTTAAGTATGGACGTCACTGCTTTGATATTTGTTGTTCTGTACTCAGCAAATGTCCTGTGATCACTGAATAAAATGGTAAATGGCTGTGTTTATAGAGCTTTTATGCAAAGTGTTTGACAAGGTTTGTCTCACATCCAACTGCCATCTGTCTTTCGTCTCTGTCTATCCTGTTTCCATCTCACACCTGTTCCACATCATCATCTCCGTCCCCCTCTCAGGACTCCGGTCAACACCTGAGTGTTATTGACGACTGTAACGATCACATGTTGACAGTCTGGGATTGGCAGAAAAAGTCAAAGATCGCTGAGATTAAGGTGAACACTCACTCTCTTATCAATGCATTAAAACAATATTTATAATACTTTGATTCCGTGACCATGTTTTTTAAATTAATCTATGAAGATTCTATCAACACTGGTTCCTGTAGACAGATTCTAAGTGCTTTAATCTGGTCCTATCAGGTTCTGAGTGGAGCTGGTTTATCTGCTGGTTAGCAGGTTCTATGTAGTCTCTAGCCTGTTCAGACTAGTGCTAACCGATCTCTGGGTGCATCTGATTGGTCTGTGACTGGTGTCTTACTAAGTGAATCTGTTTCAGACCACTAACGAGGTGGTCTTAGCCGTGGAATTCCATCCCACCGATCCGAACACCATCGTCACCTGTGGAAAGTCCCACATCTTCTTCTGGACCTGGACGGGAAACTCGCTGGCTCGTAAACAGGGAATCTTTGGGGTGAGTGGACGGTTTTAGATTTTAGGTCTTGTTTTTCTCCTTCAAAAGAAAATAATTGAAAATAAAACATTTCCCATTTGTAATTTAAATCTGGGGCAGAGTCAGTGTTAGTGAAGTTGGACTTTGGTAAATCAAATGAACCTGAAAACATGTTCCCAGACCTTTTCCGCCAGCAGTCTTTATTTATTTTTAAGTGAGGCCCTTACTCTTCCCATTTTTTGCACAATGGAATAAATATGAAAGATCAGCAACTTTAACCACACGTGGACTCATTGATATCTAATGTAAGACACACACAGTGACTCAATTAATTGAGTTTCTAGCTGCAACCTGCAGCTCTGCAGGTTGCTCCATCAGTCGGTTGGTCCACAAAAATTCTCCACTCTTTGGCAGCCACAGTTTTTGCCCTAGGAGACTATAATTTGGCATGAAGGTCAAGTGTGTTTGTAAAGTGTTAAGGTGTGTCTTTGTGTTCATGCCAATTGGCTGAAAGGTGGTGTGGCAATGGGAATGGCATATTGCAAAAAGACATATAACTTCCAAATCAGTCTGACTGTTTCAGATCAGTAGAATAACTTCATTAAACTGCTCAGCTGTGTTCAAAGCTGCAGGATACGTTTCTACTGAACAGACAATTTCAACTCACACGTGAAGTAAAACACAAAAAATAGTCTTCAAAGTAGATGTAGGAAAAATCAAGTGTTCATCCTGCAGTGAAAACATATCGAAGGCTTCTTCTGAAACACATCATGTAGCAAACGCAAACATGGCCCTTAAAAAGAATGCTTTTTTTTTTTCTTTGTGAGTCACAAACTGTCTCAAAGCATGTGACGAAAAGGGAGACCAAAACATAAGCTGCAGAAGGCTATATATATTTTAATAAATAATAGAAATAGTCATACAAAGATGTGGAGTGTGGACATCAGCAAGTCAGTGAGTTTTCTGCAATCTCTGCGTGAGTGGCTACATAGTGAACAGTGGATTTTTGGGAGGGACACAAAGGAAGCACAGGGAAGAGACATTGAGAGGAGCTGGCGATTGCTTTGTAGCCTCTGAAGCCCTGCCTACTAGATGAGCTGCAGTGAAGGTAAAGAGGCAGCTCCACCCGTCAATTATCTGAAGCAGAGGAAAAGCAGTGAGCAACACAGAGCACAGAGGCTAACCACCACATAAGACATGCTGAGCTGCTTTTATATCTGCTCCATGTTGTAAAATGTTTTTATCAGAACTCGAAGTGGCTGTAAAACCAAAACCAGAAACTAGAGGAAGCTGACAACAGTATTAACCCTAACATACATGACTTTGATGGTGGGAGGAAACCAGACCACCCTGGGGAAAACCTCAAGCAGGCACGGGGAGAGCATGTAAACTCCACACAAAAAGGACCTGGGATATGAACCCAGGACCTTCTTGCTCTGAGGTAACAGTCCTAACCACTAAGCCTCCGTGCAGATCAGGTCACGGGGAAAAGTCTCTGTGCTGCTGTTGGCCAGTCCAGCCTTGCCATGGTACCTGCATCCCTGTGACTGGGCCAGATATTTGGTGTGCTGGAAGACCTGCGACACTTCATCATGCTGTGCTTGAGCTTATGATTGTGACCTTGAACAGTTCACATGTGCTGACTGTTGTTCATGGTTGTGCAATATCCGGGGCTTTTTGCCCAAGATCTCTAAATCCTGCGGCATACAGCAAAATCAGAGCTAAAATTGTGTAGGCTGAACTGGGCATTAGAGGTTACTCGCCGTGGCTGCGACGTGCTGTGTCATCTGTGTGTTTTTCCCTCCAGGGTCAAGGCTGCTGGACGTGACCCTGGAGGTGGGTCTAAATCGTCAATCCCCTCTTTGATTTCAGTGGTCAAGATTGTGATGCAAGTTCAATCACTTTCATGACACCCCTATTGGTGTCGTGTACTGTGTGCATATATTGCAGAAGTGCTGTTCTGTGCTTGTACAATCCAGATTGCGTGTGAAGTGGTTTAGTTCTGCGCTTGTGACACCAGACGTGTTTTATTGGAGGCTTTTCTTATTTAGTCATGTTCCAATCTTTCAGCAGAAGTTGTTGTTCAACTCTATTCAACTATAGAAGTCACATAGTTTCAACTATATAATTCTGTATATTATATATATATATATAAAACAGACACATCCAGGGCATTAGTTGTCTGGATCTGTGATTTTGTTCTATTTCTGACAATGTTTTGTGTTGTGTTTTCAGAAATACGAGAAGCCAAAGTTCGTTCAGTGTCTGGCCTTCCTGAGTACCGGAGACATCCTGACAGGAGACTCGGGAGGAGTCCTGCTCATTTGGACCAGGAGCTCTGCTGAGACCCCCACCGGGAAGGGACCCAGAGGTGAGGAAAGGCTGAAGACAGATTTATAGTTCTTCTTTTAGTCAGCAGACGAGATTATAGTTGATGTTTGTATGAAAGCTGGGATTGGTCAGTTCTAGGATCTGTTCGTTGCCGATTGAGATAAACTGTGTGGTAATTTCATTGTTCTGGCTGAAGCAGGCTGAACAGACACTGAAACTTTATCTCAGTAAATGAAAAAAGATGCTGTTATTCCCTGTGTTAGTGTGCAGTATGAACAAAGACTGGCAGATACCTTCATACCGATCGAATGTTTTCATCATAGAATGACCCAGACTGTGGTTATGGTGTCCTTTAAAATTTGGAATTTATTTAGTAAGCTAATTTTTTCAGGTAAATTGAAATTTTCAATTGTGAAAAAAACCCCAAACTTCTGGAGATTTTAGGCTTATCTGAGCCCTAACTATCAGCTCCTTCAAAAGGAAAGTTTCAACTCTACTCGTTAAGGTGGAGAGCGAGTCCGCCTCCTGTGCCAAAATCAGGAAACGGTTCCAGGATGTTTGAAGAGAGAAGCTCTCTGCAGTTTTCAGTATGGACTGTTGTCTTTCTCCTAAGTGGAGATAATGCAAGACACACGTCCACCCACTGTTAAAGTGGCTGTACTGATATTATTACAATAAGTACATCTGTGTCCCCTTCTGTTCTTCATGTGTCTGTTACAAGAAAATGCTGTGTGTGTGTTAGTGTGTTAGCCAAGTTTGATTAATGGTTTAAGTGACATGTTGTTAAACTGGTCTAAAAGGAGCACTGCCAAGAACCTAAGCGTGTTCTTCAGTAGAAATCTGATAAGTGTTTTTTTAATGTGTTGGTGCCAGAACGCTGAAATACTTAAGAGCAGAGCACTTTTATTCTTGACATGTTGAGGCTTGTCACAACAACTATTTAGTAAAGCAATATATTCAGATCAGCTTGTGCTGACTGTCAGACTGTTAAATGATTAGATGTGAGTCAGTGTTCCACACACACGCACACACATGCAAAAAGAATTAAAGTTCATAAGTGAACAAAATCTCACTCCAGCAGCAGATTTGTTTGAACAGGAAGTCAAAGGAAAAGTGTTTTTAGAAAATGTGTGGTAACAGGAAGCAATTCACTGTGACATCTGCCTCCTGCTGGCTGTTGCAGAACTGCACCTGAAAACACAAACGCTTCAAAAAGACCTTAACTGTCCACTGAATTTCCAGGGATAAATGGAAAACAAAGTAGAGTACACAGCAGCAGTAACAGAACATGCGGAATACAAGAGTCAAATCTGCTTTCACAGTTTCTTTGTCACTGATGACCACAGATTCTTGAAGTTGATTTTATTTAATTGTAACTGGTACAAAGTCAGATGCATTAGAAACTGTAGTGGACAATGTGTCTGCTCACCTACAGGCAAACACTCAAGTTACTGTGAAGACACCAGTGGTCCGTGACTTTGTCAATGGACCTGATGGCATCTCCGAGACCCATTTTTATAGGTGCATAAATTCCTTTTTCAAATGTGTGTGTGAAGCGTTTCAGATCAGCCGGCAGGTCAAAGGTCATGAGGGCAGCGTGTTCTGTATGTGTGAGATGAGGAGCGGCACTCTGCTGACCGGAGGAGGAAAAGACAGAAAAATCATCCTGTGGGACCATGAACTGCGAGCCGACCGTGACATTGAGGTCTCACACACACACACACACACACACACACACACACAAACACACACACACACATACACATACACATAATCTTTACGCAGTGAGGAAAGTAATTTGTGCTGCTGTCTCTCCCTCCAGTAATAACAGCTTAATTGTAATTTATCATGATTATAGTAATAATAATAATAATTGCAATAAGATTGTTGCTATCAGTATTATAATGCTCCTGCTCATAGCTAATTTTTCCTGGAGACTTTTGGAATTAATGTGAATGAATACAGGCTAAAGTCCATTGTTCAAGTTGGAGCATGCAACTATGATGGCAACAGTGAAATTGCTGTTTATGACAACTTTCATGTGTTCCTTCAGGTGCCGGATCAGTATGGAACCATCAGAGCTGTGTCTGAGGGAAAGGGGGACGAGTTCCTGGTCGGGACGTCTCGTAACTTTATCCTGAGAGGAACCTTCAATGATGGTTTCCTGGTTGAGGTTCAGGTGAGGACCCATGTCATTATCATGACATCATCATAATGTGATGTGTTCAATTTCTCAAGATTGCTGTGTTGTGATGTGTTCAGGGTCACACAGACGAGCTGTGGGGTTTGGCGTCTCATCCGTCCAGAAACCTGTTTCTGACGTGTGCTCAGGATCGCCTGGTCTGTGTCTGGGACTCGGTGGATCACAGTCTCCAATGGAGCCGCACGCTCGAGGTAAGGTGGGAGGGGTCACAGACTGAGAGCTGACCCATTATTTATGAACCATCATGAACTATTGCCAGATGATTGCCAGCTCTGTCTCTCCCTCAGGAACATGGTCACTGTGCAGACTTCCATCCCAGCGGAGCCGTAGTGGCCATAGGAACACACTCAGGAAAGTCAGTGCCTATTATTTATATTGTGTATATATACATACAGTATATAAATATAAAACTATATATATATATCTAATATGATCTGCAGGTACATCATAGGCTAACAGTGTTTCCCATACCTTTGTAGAAAAAAAAACTGCAGAAAGGCACAAAGCATGTGCATCTTGTACGTGTTTCACTGCTCTTCTCTCATGCCCCTACGGTGGCACGGTGACGTAGTGGTTTGCGCTGTCACCTCATAGCAAAAAGGGTCCTGGGTTTGATTCCAGGCTGGGGCAGGACCTTTCTATGTGGAGTTTGCCAGTTCACCCGTTGTTTGCGTGGGTTTCCTCTGAGTGCTCAGGTTTAGCCCACCATCAAAACACGTCTGTAGGTCTATGTTCAGTCAGTACCTGTGACTGAGGT